>PVLA01002528.1:0-264413 GCA_004027455.1 Hydrochoerus hydrochaeris | reverse complement strand
GCTAGCTGAGAGTAGAGTGCTTTTCACATTTCTAAATGGTTGAAAGAAATCAAGAGAAGAATATTTTGTGGCATGCAAAAGTTTACATGAAATTAAATTTTCACTGTCTATAAAGAATGTTTTATTGGAATTCAGCCACCTGTCTTCGTTTACATATTGTCAATTTCTGCTTTCACATTGAAATAGCAGAACTGATTCACTGCCAAAGAGATTGCCTAAAATATATACTATCCAGCCTATTTGGAAAATGCTTTCCCAGGGCTGCCACAGGGCTGGAGGCTTTCTTCCCAAGCTTTCATCACGCTCTGTGCTGTTTCTTCTCCAGCCCTGTCCTTAAAGAAGCAGGACCTTCATGAAACCAGCAAGTGTGCAGAAAGTGCTTGGCATGGAGCCTGGCACATCCTGGGTGCTCAGTGATCAGAAGGTGCTGGTAAGCAACCTGGCTTGGCAGTGAAACACATACCCAGACTCTGGGTCCTGTCTCCATTTCTTCCTGTGTGACCTAGGGCTAGCTGCTTCACCGCTCTGGCCTTAGTTGCTTCCTGGAAGATAGGAATAAGAACAATAGTACCGATCTCACACCCTCACGAAGATCAAATTTGTCATCACCTATCAAGTGCTTCAAACAGTGCCTGACACACGGGAAATGCTGGGTACAATCTGAAGTGCTGCTCTTCTCATCGATTTAACCTCTAGTCACAATTGGGGGGCAGCCTAGGATGGCTAAAAGCCGCCCGCACATAGTGGGCCGTTTCTATGGCTGAGGGCACCGTGGAGCTGCCAGCGAGCCCTGGCCTTTGGCTGTGAGGCAAGAGCTGGCAGAGCTTCCAAGGTACCTTCCTCTGCCTGCTGCTGGGCAGACATCCCCTCATCCATGGACCAGGGCCCAGGACAGGAGGCCCAGATGAGCTGGGGCCCTGAGCCGCCACACCAGGGCCATGAGGAAGAGAGAGGAGGACCGAAGTGGTCTGGGGATAGGGACTTTCTAGGCCAAGAGCAGAACAGAAGGATCCTGGGACTTTTGTCCAATGTTGCAGAAGTTCTTCGAGCCCTGGGGCTCCCCAGCTGGTCCCCAGGTTCCAGTTTTGTCAGGCTTGGCCATCTACCCTGGCTCTGCCCCCTCTGCAACCCCTCCCTCCTGGGTGTTTCCAGGCAGGTAAAGCCTACAGCTCCCCATACATACAAGGTCCTCTTTCCCTGAGGGGGCAGTACAATTACTCTTGACACTGATGGTGTACACTCACACATGGCACCCAGACGCACACCCCTTGATGGGTGTGCTCATGCTCTCCGTGCACACAGGGAAGCACACTCCAGCCTCCACCCATCCAGACCCCTCAGACAGCTGCACCTCCTCTCATGAGCACTTGTGTCACCTCCCGTGATGACCTGCACCGTCTCCCATGAGCACCTGCGCCACCTAACCACTACCAGGGATCACTCTACTCCTTGGCTCATCCGCAAGCTGGAGCAAGTAGTCATCAGCACGGGTCCAGGGACATCACACAGAATCCGTAGAAAGGCGGCAGGTTCTTGGATATTGTCCTGATTAGCAGCTCCCACCTGGAAGCACATCTCAGAGGCCTTTGTTAAAATCCGCAAGACCAGCTCCCAGCCCAAACCTGGTGAATGGGCATCTGAGTGGCAGTAGTGAGTGATGAAGTGGTAGCATCTAACAAGTCTCCAGGGCATCTGAGGCTGGGCAGGTTTAGCACTGTTCAAATACAACCAAGGTGGAGAGAGGTCATACCACAGCCATAGGAGCAAGCCAGTACCAGGACTGTGGTCTCCTCACTCCCTGCCCCCAGCTTTGGGTCTGCAAAGACTTCCTGCCCTTCACTGCCCGCCACCAGCCTTGAGTGCCTCCTCCCCTCTGCCTGCTTCCCCATAAGGGGGACAGCGCCTTTTAATTCTGTAGGGCCAGCACACAGCACACAGTCCCCCCGGGCCTGGGTAGCTATCCCCATCCTCAATTCCATGTGGAGGCCTCTGGGTGGGAGACCCCCCACAGGAAGAACAGACTGGGCTCCCTACAATTGCAGCTGTTCACCATAACACGCCCAGCCCCCACACCATTCCTGGGGGAGGCCCAAAAGGGGGTCCACACACTGCCCAAACATCTGGACTGCTCTGCAAGCCAAAATATACCATGCAGATGTTTTCAAAGCTCAGTGCTGGGTGTCAGCAGGGAGCAGACATCTGGATGCAGGGGTGGTGCTTGTGCTGGAGGGAGAAGGGTGGCTCTCAGTCAGGGATTTGGAGGGATGTTTGCACAAAGCTAGTGCTTGGGTGGGTTCCCACCTGGTTGGCCTCTTTGGGTGGGATGCAGATCCCAAGGACAGCAGTCAGGTGGCATCAACAACAGCTGCCGTTTGCTGAGCACATATGTGCCAGTACTGTTCTGCATTTTTCACCTATTATATAATTTAATCCTGACAACAACCCTGCAGGCAAGTACTATCACTGCCCTGATTCTTCAGGTGTTTGCAGCATGAGGAAGTCATCAGTGAGCTCACACAGAAGCTCACGCAGAAGCCCAGTGTACAACCCTGTCCTGTCCCATGAGCAATCCTCAAAGGTTTCTGGGGACAAATCCCATGGGCCTTCTTCTCCCAACATCACTGCATATGGGAAAAACTTGGTGTGAAGAAAGTGGGCCTCCAGGAATGTCCCTTTAGCTGTGTTGGAACCTGAGGAGAAGGAAGTCACAGAAGGAGGCCGAGCTAGGCCCTCGTCCCAGGCTGCTGGGTGGCTGTGGGCACCCATTCTCTCAGGGCTTGCAAGGCCAGAGACAGCACCAGCAGAAGGTGAGCTCCCTGAAGCAGAGGCGGGCGATGGCCAGCAGGGCTATTTATTTTTCTGTCCCTAAGCCTTTTTGAGTCATCTGTTTACACAGGGAGGAAGAAGATCTGGGCTCAGCATCCCTGGCTGGGCCCAGCCTCCCCTTGCGTGCTGAGCTAGCAATCTGGAGACTTTGGTGGCAGTGGACAAGAGTCGGTGCTGAGACCTGAATCAAAGAGCCAGGAGGCTGACCAGGCCTCAGCATTGCCTCCCGAGCTCCAGGGTAGGAACTCAGTTCTGCTGGGCTGGGCAAAGTGAAAGGCACAGGAGGGAGCGCAGTGCAGGTCTCCTTCTGGGCAGCTCCCCTCTCCCTCCTACCCCCTGCGGGCTCTCCTGCAGATGTCCAGGCTCTGGCTCCTTCCCTTTCCTCATCCCAGCACAAGAGCAGCTGCCTCGTACAGCCTCGTAAGAAAGCTCACCCACCCCTATACACACTGGCAGGAAAGCTTGTGTCCCCTCACCAGGCTGCTAGGGGAGGTGATGCGTGGGTAGCTGGGACTAGAAATGGGACGAAGTGGTGGGGTGGGGTTGGGGGTTCCTGGGTTCTGAGCCCCACACTACAGAGGAATGCTCTGCTCCTAAAGGCTGTTCTGGCCCAGTTGTTCCAAAGCCAGACTGTTCTGGGCATGAGGGAAGCACGAACTAAGGCCTGGGGTGGGCAGGAGCGACGAAAAAGACAGCGTGGCTGGAGCACAGAGGGAAACACGATGAATCATTTCCCGAGTACGAGGCCTCTGTACCAGGAAAACATCATGGAAAAGTGCCGGTTTCCAGAGTGTTTCTCAGAAGACGGCACGGACCTGAGAAGGGCTTTCTGCTGAGGAGGAGCCTGGGTCTGCCTGGGGGGACCCCCTCCACCGCCCCATCCCAGCTTCCACTGGGCAGGTGACCTCCAGCTGTCCCAGCCCAGTCAGGTCTGCACTAGGCTTGTGCCCCATCAGGCTGCTGCCCTGCCACCAGAGCCCTCCTGGGAAGCTGCCCACCACTGCTGTGGCCAAGGCTGGGCCGCCACTCACCCACCCTGGGGTCTGACCTTGTAGAGAACAGTGAAGGATAGACAAGCTGGGCCCCAGGATCTGTGTGACAACATCACAACTGTTCCAAGCCCCCAGGGTCCAGACTTAGCTGTGATTCCTTGGGGGACCTCAGATAATTATACATACTCTGTGCTGAGTTTCTTGGGGAAATTTCAAAAACAAAATTTCCCATATCTCCTGCTTGGAAGGGAAGGAGAAACAACGGATCTTCTGGTCAAGTCTGTTACTGCGCAAATGATTGTGTTACAAGTGCTGCTTCGGGACAGACACATGGGTACAAAGACCTAGAATCTCCCTTCAAAAACAAACACACACATGCACTCACTTGTGAATGCAAGCATCCAACACACAGGTGCACACTCACAGAGACATGAACAGGTGCGGCACACAACACACACAAGCACACACCCAAATGCATGCATCTCATACACGAATGTGCACATGCTAGTCTGCTTTCCCTTTCGCTCCTTCAGTTTTACCATTTGCTAAGTTACCCAGGCTGAGCTTGAACTTGGAACCTGCTTGCCTCAGCCTCCAAGTGTTGGATTAACCCTAACCCTAAGTACTGGGATGATAGGGGCATGTCACCAGTCTCAGCCCAGTTAGACTTTTCATTACAGGAGACCAGAGAGGCCTAGGTTCTGGGCTCCCATGCTAGGTCACAGTGCTGGGTGCCTCTGTGTCTGGATCCTGGTATAACTGCATTATTCATGGAGGTAGCTGTATTTATGTTGATAACAGTTGGTACAAGTTGTGGTCGTGGTTTTGTGTCTTCAGTAATCAGCTCATTTTTCAAGTCCTAATTTCAATTTTGTCCCCAATCAGACTTTGCCAGTACATTTTAAATATACATAATGATCACATTCACCATAGAGAGTGTGCACCTGTGCATGATACAACTTACGTCCTCATTCCCTACCCTCCCTCCACCCTTCTTCTCCTCCCCAGTTTCAAAAGCTGTGTTTCTATGTTTTACTTCTTTTCTCATTTAAAAAAAAAAACTCTTCTTTTTTTCCTTTCCCCCTCCCCCTCCTTTGCTTCCCTCCCCTTTAAACATTTTCTTCCTATTTTACAACACCTATTATACATTTTGGCCCTTATTTACAGTTTGAGTTTTTAATTTCACTTTGTAACATTACCACTGTCTTCTCCCAGCCTACTCTTCCTAATAATTAAGCCCCGTCGTAACTTTAGAGCCAAGGCTGAGAAGGTAAGGAAAGGTGAATCCACTGGTACAAGGTCTCATAGTTGCTTTCAGGGTGAGGACAATGCTGCCAGATGCCCCTCCCTGACTCAGTTTCCCCATCACAACACACCCTTACTGGGGAGAGCTTAGACATCAGCTCATGAAGTCTAAGGTCCATCTTGGGTCTGAGACTGAGCTGAGGACAAACCCCAGGCCACACATAGAGCAGAAAGGAGCTCACAGCAGAGTAGGACTCCAGAGTGAGCCCTGGGCCCTTGCTGAGTGACTGTGCACTTGACCATTCCTGGGGACCAGCCAGTGGAGCAGCTGTGGCCTGAGAGCTGGCCAGCCCCTGACCTGGACCTTGGGGCCTGGCATGCACTGGGCTTCCTCTCTGGCAGCCGGCCCCTTCCACAGAGGCCAATTTTGGCAGGACAGCTGACGCCCAGGCTTTTGCAAGGTGAGAGGGACTGGCCATGAGGCCAGCCAATTGCTCCTATCTCAACAGTCAACACACACGGGCCTGCGGTCCCGACACCCGTCCTACAGTGTGCCTAGGGGCAGGAGCCTGCTAGGAGCCTTCTCCTTGCCTCATCCTCTCCTAAAGCACGAAGAACCTTCCACCAGCGATGGGTTCCCCGTCTCCTTCCCTCCCACCATGCTTCTCCATCCCAGGGGATGTTAGGGAGGGAGGGGCTGTCCCTGAGTAGAAAAGCCAACTCTGCCTGGACCTTTGACATCAGGTTGCCCCTCTGTTGCTGCCAGGGACCTGAGGTTGTGGGATCTGATACCAACAAGGCTGTCGTGGCTGCCTCTGGGGCCCCTTCAGTGACAACCTGAAAGACTGGGAAGAGCCCGTGGAGGCAGCTGGGTGCTGAGAAGGGGTTGGCAAGTCCTCCTCATAACGCTGACAATGCAACAGCAGTCATAACCACTAACTCCAGTACTGCTGACCATTGGCCACACCTTCCTAGTAGTTACTGCTCAGAATCCTGAAAGTGGGTGTTATCACATTATCCCATTTCATGGATGAGAAGAACGAGGCCCAGAAAAGTTGAAGCCCTAGGTTCAGCAAGGGCTTGGCAGGGCTGGATGGCAGCAGCCTGCTCTAAGACCCTGCTCTGAAGTCTCTGCAGACCACCCAAGCGATGCAAAGGCCCTGCTCTAAACGTTCCTGGATGGTGCAGAAGCCCGTGCCAGCCCAGATGGGTATCCAAGGGGGTTCAAAAAGGACTGACAGCAGTGGGCGTCTTTAGGCCATGCAGGCGTCTGCCATGTCCTCACTCCTTGCTCCTCCCCCTGCGCTGCCCCAGCCCTGCCACTCCTCTGCTGGAACCGTGGCACCCACAGCCCCTGGCTCTCTGGGTCATGGTTACACCCTTCTACGGAAAGCCACCCGCTGGGCTCCCTCTCTCTGTGCCCCCAAACAGCTGAGCTTGTGCAATGTGAGAGGGGAGGGACTTGCCAGAGGTTTCCGGAAAGCATCCAGAGGTCGCTCTGGGTTGGCTCAAGTAGGTCCGGCCTTGACCGCCACTTTGAATAGCTACTGTCCTGCCTGGGTGGCCGCCTCAGCACCCCAAGGAAGCTAATTGGTGGAGGCTGGAGTTGGTTTCTCACCGGAGGAAGCAATAGCAGAGCTGAGTGTTTCACCCAGCAGCTGCCCATCACCCAGTGCCAGAGAGGACAGAGTGGAGACCCCTGGTTCTCTGCCTCCAGCTGCCCTCCCAGACCAACCTTAGTGCAAAGGGAGGGATTGCTCCAATTAACCTTCCTCATCTCCCGCCAGCTGACACCAAGCCACCTGCCTGCCACAGGTCTGTAATCTAACTCCCCACCTACAGCTGGCATCCTGCTTACCCAGCACCCACCTGCCCACAGCCTAAATGGAAGCCACTATTTCCATAACCATCCCCATCTGGACTCCAGGAATGTTGCCTAGAAGCTTCCAGACCAACCAAGGATCCTGTCAGGCGCTTCAGCCATGGACAGAGATATTCTCCCCTCGGGCCAGAAAGGGCAGAGCAGGTGGAGCAGGGCGCTGGAGAGGAATGGATTCTTCTCTGCTCCTGGGTCAGGTGCTGCCCTCTGAGAGAAGAGGAGGTAGCTTTTCCCACCTCTCTTCCCCCTTCTGCAAAGACACAGGTTTCAAATACTAGGGTCAGAAAGAAGGGCCACAGTGGACAGAGTACCATAGGACAGAGGAAGCATGGCACAGTGGAGTCATACAGAGAGAGGCACTGGGTGAGGGCCAGGCAACAGGGCTGCTCTCTGCCTCAGGCGTGGGTGACCCAGGGCATCACTTTGAGTCTGGGCTTCCAATTTAGACAGCCACTGTGTGGCTTGGGAAGGTCACCAGCCTCTCTGGGCCTCTTGGTAAAACAAGAGGGTTTAATGAGATAACCTCTCACCTCAAAAGGCTCTGGTCCTGTGGCTAGAGCATCCTCTCTCTCATTAGCCTTTCAGATCCAATAGTGAGACTCCTATGTTGCCCACTGACCAAGTACCCCAGTACCGGGCTCCTATGTCACTCACTATGGCCTCTCCAAGGCCAGCCCCTGCTCCATGTTGAGGACAGGTCAGCAACATCAGCACAATGGATTCTCAGGTCCAGGCAGACACATGTTATTCACTGACTGCTAGTGGCCACCTGGAGCACTGTTCTCAGAGGGATCCTGTCTCCGTAAGAAAGCGACAGTTCAATTAGTAATGTCTGCATAGGCATCTGAACAGGCAAAGGGCACAAGGATATCAGGAACTTGCAAAACCTAGTGAAGGTCCACGCTGACCTCTGCAGTTCTGTCCCTAGTGTTATTAGAAGCTGAAAGACAGAAAAGTCTTATTAAAGGTGCCTTCTCCTGGTTGTGCTATAGGAAATCAAAGAAAAAAGGCTAGATCTACTCCGGTATCACCAGATGTCAACAGAGAGACAGGGTCTTCCCTGAGGTCAATAGGAAGGTGGTGAGATCTTCCCAAAATGTCTACAAAGAGGCTATAAGTACATATTCTTACCTTTTTAATACTTTTTAGCATTTTCAGTGCCTCCCATGGAAACACAAGCTCCAGGAGGGCCTTATCTAGGTCTTCCCTTTCCAATAGAATGAACTGCTGGCCCTGGCAGACCTGGGTGTGTTACTCATCATCCATTCATTCTTCCCTTCCTCCCTCATTCTCTCCACAGTCATTCATTCACTCATCCATCCACCTATTCATTCATTCACTCCTTCATGCAGCAATTATGCATAGACTGTCTCACTCCCACTGCTAAGGGATCTCTGTTAACCCCTCTGCAAGGCCGCAGAGTGTCTCAACTGGACAAGGCATTGGAATAAGTCTAAAAGCTCCAGCCTGCTAGGGCCAGGACACTTGATGTAGGTACACCCCCACCCCCCCAGGAAAGCCAAGTCCCCTCTCTGGCCCCAGCTTTCTCACCTACTTGTGGCCAGTGGGCAGCAAGAGAAGGAAAAGAAAAATCTGCAAAGGGCAAGCAGGACACCTGCGGGCTGTGGGTCCTGTTCCCTGCCCAGGCCCAGTGACAGGCAGGGCAGTGTGGCTGGCGTTGCAGAGGAACTGGGCCCATTGATCCACGGGAGGGACGTGTGCTAAGGATGGGCCTGGTGGAGCGGCTCCTGCACTGCTCTGAAGGCCCCACTTGTGTGAGTCGCAGGGAGCGCATGAGGCCTGAGCACGTGCGTCAGACGTGCCTGCCTGCATTTGTGTTTGCCTGAATATGCGTTCCTACAGCATGGCGTCCCCCGAGGCTCGGGCAGGGTGGGCTTCCAACCTCCAGACCCTTCCAACAGCTCTGCTTCTTCCTCTCCTCCCCTCACCCCTGAATTCACCGTCCTCCCACCCCATGCAGTCCACCCCACCATAGGGAGCCTCTCTAGCAAAGAAGCAAGAATTGAAACCACTGCCTGGGTTTGAATCCTGTCCCTACCAACTTTGGGCAGTAACATGAGGGTGGGTTCCTTTCACCATGGGCAAATGGGCTGCTGGGTTCCTCCGGGGATATGGAGCACAGGCGTGTGGACGGGGCCTGCCGCTCTTCCTGCCCTCACCATGCGTTAAACAATGGGCCCTCTGCTCTGCACCCGGGGAGAGGGGGCGGGCGGAAATACCCATTTCCCTGAAACACTGACTCCGACCTTGAACCCAAGCAGCTGGTCAGAGCTGGTGGCCTCTTTCCGGCATTGTTTATGTAGTTTTCCTTGTAAACACAAAGGATGGAAAACAAACTCAAAAATATTTAAAAATAAATGAATCAATGGGGAGTCATCTGTGGGTAGAATGAACAGCGCCTGAGGCAAATGGAGCTTCCTTCAACATTGCCCTGAGTATTAAATGCTGGAGCGGGTTGGGGCCCGGCTGGAAGGCCACTCAGCCCACCCCTTATTGTCTCAAGTCTAGCTGTTCCAGCTGCCCCGAGAGACCTGAATCCTACAGAGCTGTCAGTGCTGTGAAGAAGCTAGAGAATTCCTTCCACTAACTAGCCCAGCTCTGTCCTCTTCTTTGTGTGATTCTGGGCAAGTCACCCTCCCTTTCTGGGGTTTTTCTGAAGTTTCTCAGAGCCCTGTTGGCACTGAAATTCTGTGTTTTCTCCAACTCAAAGACAGGTTAGGAGGCACTTTGAGAAGAGTCCTGTCAAGAACGCTCACTAACACAATGGTTGGGGGTAGGGATGAGAGCTCTGACCCTTGATGGCTAGGAAGAATTTTCAAACACATTCTTGAACTTTCTGTTTTAGGATTGTTTAGGATTGTTTGGATGCAACCTCAAATATTTGTTGGTCGTCTATGCAAAGAAGAGAGAGCCTCTCTCTATTTTCCTGTCCAAGAACAAGAAGGGTGACCCAGGACTGCTCTCCACATGCCCAGGAAATAGGCCCAGCTTCCCACCACCTTTCTGGCTGTAGAGCCCAGGCCTGCAGAGGCCTTTCTGTGGTCTCTGATCTTGCTCTGGCCCAATGTGCAATCCAGGCCCCCACCTTGACAGTGGAGTGTACAGTGACTCTCTCTCCCCTCCAGATTCTCCCCTCCCTAGGCTACCTGCAGCCTTGGTTTTCAAGGTCACGTTGAGTGTGGGCCACACAGACTCTGAATTATTGGCCTGAGGTGGTGGCAGAGCATGGAGCAGGGGGTGGGTAGGGAGGTCCAGTCACCATGTGTCGGAGGAAAAGTTTGATGCGTCATTGCTGTGTATCAACATGTTCACTGATCTTAGTTCTTTCATAAGCAGGGCATAGTTACAAGTATCTTCTTTGTGCCAGGTGCCATGTCAGGTATGTTAGACTGACCTATGCCTTTGCAGAAGTCACCCTTTGATACAGGGATGACCACTCCTTTGCAGCTCCTTTTTCTTTCCATTCCTGAACCTGCTGCAGACATCATTAATTGATCACAGCACTCTTAACACCAAGTGTAGCCATAACCTCCTTGAACTCAGAACTCTAGGGTCTCCAATCAACTACTACCAGATGGTGATGATTCCCTCTCCATGTTTTCCTTACAGGGAATAAAATAAAGCTGTGGCTAGGTGAGGGGAATACACTACAAAATCAAGCCCAAGCACAGAGTCTATCTAAGCTGTCAAAGCATGCAGAGCAGCTGGAAGGGCAGGAGGGGATCCCTTGTTCAAATCTCCCAAACAGCCAAAAATGATTTTTGTGCAGGGACCACACTTGTCCCCCAGTGTCCAATGCGTAGCCTGGCACACACTGTCTAGTCCATACATGCTTGTTGGGTCCATGAATGCATCAGTTCCTATCTTCCTGCCCCACGGGTACCTGTCTGGGTTGTTACCGCTTGTCGCACGTCTCCTTTCTGGAATCAGTCAGCCCAGGCAAGTGCTGCATGCAGACAGCTCCCCTGTACAGGGCTCCAGACCCTGGTGTGTGAATAGTCACAATCCTCCAGGGCCTCCTTTCTCGGCCAAGCCTCCAGGGATCCAGGTGGGCGTCAGCAAGTTGGGTACGTCTCTTGGCGCCTTTTCTTTCCTCACTCACTAGCTCAGTGACTGGGTTTCTGGCTGCCAGGGGAATCTCTGCAGTGTCTGGGACCTGAGGCTGCGCCCAGAATGTGACAACGCCTGTGTGTTAGCAGAGAGGAAGGAGGCCGGGGGTGGTGGTGGGGAGGCGGCTCGCCAGCCCCATTGGCCCGGCTTCGCTGACTGCTTTTTCCAAAGCAGACAGGTGTGGATTGAGGAGGTAGCTTCCTCTGAGGGGAAATGGAGTCTGGGCTTGGCGGGGTCTCTGCTCTGTATGTTTATGAATTGAAATCTCATGCGGGAGTCTGGCTGAGCAGATTTTTCAACACCTTCTCCCATCTTGCAGCTGACAGAAACCGCATAAAGCCTAGGGAGAGAGGCCATGCACCGTAGATGCTGCTGCCCCGCCTACGTGGAGGCTGGTCCGGAGACGAACAGTGGCTCATCCTGGGTCACGGAGCCTTTCAAGACAGGCTGCACAGCCATCATTTCTGCCACCTTCACAGCAGCCAAGTGATGTCACGAGTCCAAAGTCCACAAAAGGTTATGCAGCAGGAGCAATAATGTTTTCTGGACAAATGTCTGGAGCCTGGAATCCGGCTGCTGGACCAAAAGCTTGCTCTAGCACTTTCAAAATGTGGAGCTTGGGCACGAGACCTAATCTTCCCAAGACTCACTCTCCTTATTGGAAAACTGAGTTTTAGAGATTTATATGTTGTATTTCTCATTTCTCTCCTTTCCTTTCTCTATTGCTACAAACATACATTGTGATTTATTCTGTGCCACTGAAGCACAATAATGAGCAATTTGCCTCCTCTTCTCTCGATCTTAAAGCCTATGCACAGGTCAACAAATAATGAATATAGTGTAGTTAGGACCTTTATTCCACATACTTGTCTAGGAATACTGAGGAAGATGAAACTAACTGTAGGATGGGGGATCAGAAGTCAAGGTGCTGAAGGATGAATAGGAGTTTACCAGGAAGAAACAATGGATTGGAGGATTGAGGAAGAGGAAACAACCCTGAAGAGACAAAGAGGTGAGCGAGCACATGGCATATCTGGATTGTAGTAGGGATTGATGTGGCTGGGGCTTGAGCCTCTCTGCAGAGATAAGGCAAAAATGGTTCCTGGGCTTTGCAAGGGGATTTGCAGTTGGCCAGGCCCAGCCATGATGGGAACTAAAGGGGGATTTCCCGTGCAAGCACAGGTGCATCTGCGTGTGTTTGCATGTGTGCACATGTGTGTGTGATGCTCTTTCCAGAGCAAAGACTCAGGCCGGTTCCACAAGGCTCCAGCGTCTCTGAGGCAGCAGGGTGGGCGTGGGAGCAAGGTAAAGGAAGGGCCAAGAGCTGGCTTTGCCTCAGGAGATAAAGTAGGGCCACACATCCCAGGGTGCTCATGGCCCTGGGTCTCAGGCTGCCCACTCATGCTGCACAGGAGAAGCATGACGGTCAGCAGGAATAGTCTGTCCTTCATGCTCTTATTCCAGGGTGTCCGCCTTTGAGGCACCTGGTCATCCCAGGGAAGGCGGCCTCCCTTTCCTGAACAGAAGCCTAAAATTCAGAGAGGTCAACTAGCCCACCATGGGCACACAGCAGAGCTGAGACAGTGGAGACAGAGTGGGAGTTTCCTGCAGCTGTGAGTGCACAGACCTCAGCCCTGATCTTGTCAGGGAGGAGGGGAAAAAAGACAAGGAGGAAAAGCCACCCAGGAGACCTAATATACAACCCTAGGTGACAGCATAAGAAGCAGAACAAACACAACCAGAGAACAAACACAAGTTTTTGCAGGCAAGGCCCAGGCTCTCCAAGGTCACTGCGCCCATTGGCTTGTGGGGTGGGAGTGGGGGCAGGGAGAGCAAAAGGAAAGGTGGGAGCCAAGTTGAGGAAGTGGCCTTGGGGAGGCCCACCCTTAGGTGGGAAGAGGTTGTGAAGGACAGAGCCCACTCTTATGCAAGGCCCCTGAGGAACCCCCACATCCCTGAAGGGGAGACGTGGGGAGGCAGGAACCATGGCCCTGGAGAGGTAGCTGAGGTACAAGTGGTGCAGTCACTCTCATTGAGGGCACCCCCAGATCCTGTGATACAAGAGAGAGGAGCCCCAAACATGAGACCTCCTGAGCTCCTTCCTCCTCTCCCGGGGAGCCCAAGGTCATCCCTGGAAATGCTAGCTCCCCTCTGTCTGTCTTAGTCCACCAGGGCTGCTATATTGGAGTATCACAGACTAGGTAATTCATAAACAACAAGAATGTATGGCTCACAGTTCTGGAGGCCAGGAAGTCCAAGGATGCACTTCCTGCTTCCAAGATGGCACCTTCCTGCTGCATCCTCACCTAGTAGGAGGAGAAAATGAACTCCTGCAGGCCTCTTTTCTAAGGCATTAATCCCACTTACAGGGGTGGAACCCATAGGACCTAATCATCTCCCCAAAGCCTTACCTCTTAATAACACTGCACAGCAGATCATGCTTCAGCATGTGACTTTGAGGGACACACTCAGACCACAGTAATGCCTAACCCAGAGCAGTGCCCAAATAGGGGAACCCCAGACAAATGATGGACCATCCAGGGAGGTAGAGGAGAAGTAGGTTGCTATTCCTGAACACAAGAGGTAACAGGACAAATGCAAAGAAGGAAATTCAGTGTTCTGCTGCCCACAAATCCTTGCTGTGCCATTTAAATGATCTGTGTCCTGGACACACTGTAGACACCATCAGGGTCACTGCTGCAGGGCTGGGTTTACTGACAGCACCACACTGAGAAAACATACATGAGAGGAAAAGGTTGGAATCCATCCCCACACGGGGAGATTTCAAACATCAGTAAAAAAAGGACAGATGATCTAATGGAAAGGTGGTCAAATGCTCTGAATAGGTGATTTCCAAAAGAAAAAAACACAAATGGCCAACACATGCCTATCTGCATTGTATTAGCTAGAGTACTCTAGAGGAATGTAATATATGTGCAATTACACAGGATCTATCAAGTAGACTTTCAAGATCAGAGGGGGAAGACTCTGAGTGGCTTCCTGCAGATCAGAGGTGGGAAAATCCAAAATGCACATTGGAGAGCAGGAGGATCCAGTGGCAGTAAAAGTCAAAGGCTTGAAAGGCTCACAGTAGAGCACAGAATTGGAAGGTTGAAGAAAGTGGAGACCAGCTTCCAAAGACTACAGAGAAAACTAGAGATCTTCCAAACAAGGGACACGCTCTTTTCTCCTTTCCCTTTTTGTTCTATCCAGGGTACCAGCCTATTGGTTGGTGTCTTCCTGCCTCGGTTTGCTGGCCTATATGTCAATCATCCACAGACATGCGCAGGACATTCCTAATCGGCCAGGTGGTTCTTACGACAAGTTGACATATCACAGTTCAAACCCATCATAAACATGCTCATCCTGAGGAGTCATCAGGGACATTGAAACACAGCAATAATTTCCATTGGATTGGCAAAATCTCAAACCTACAATGGCCAAAGAAAAGTAGATGGTGGGACTGAGATCCGTGCACAACTGAGTGGGGGTGTCCATGGATGCAGACACGTTCTATGTCGGTTCAGTTATGATCTATTAGACTCGAAAATGCCTGTGCATGTAGCCGTGCACACAGCATGTGACCCAGTAATTATGCTTCCAGAAAACTACTCCAAATTCCTACCCTGTAGAAATACCAGTGCATTGAAGAATTGATGGTGAAATAAAAATGGAAAACAAACTACATACTCCCCATAGGGGATAGCTAGCCAAAAATATGATCTATTCGACAATAGAGCACGATTTACTACTCAAAAGATAATCCCTGTGTGTTTACATGGATTACTCTCTGAATCACTGTTGAGCAGGAAAAAGTAATATATATATATATATATGTATATATATACACACAGTATATTCTAGGTCAAGATTCCTTTGCATTGCAAATAAGAAAACACTCAAACCACTCTAGCTTAAATTAAGAAAAGTTTATTTTTCTCAAATAATGAGTTTAGAGAGAATTGTCAGAGTTGGGACGCTACTTAATAATACATCTCAGGAATTCTCTTGCCTTTTTTCTTTTTGTTTATTGCCTCATAGTCATGAAAGAGGTGCTGTAGCTCAAAACATCACATTTATATCCAGTACAGAAAGAAAGAGGAAATTGAAAGGATTTTCTCTTCAGGAAGCTTTGGCTTTCCCTTTAGTAAGGGTTGCCTCCCCCAGCCTTCCCCTTACATCTCGTTAGCAAAACCAGGTCATCTGCTGGCCTTTAACAATTCTATTAAAGAAGGGAGTCATGTAGGCAGTTGTGCTTTGTTCTCTCAGAGTTAAGGGAGAGATCTTTTCTGCCTGATGTTGAGAGATTTCAGCCTGCCACCTGAATACCAGTTTCTGCCATTAGAGAAGAAAAGGGGGCCCTGGCTTTGTGGGGGTGGCTGAGGAATGACAATGTCTACGACTGACGCAACTTACACGGAAAGGAAGTACATCACGTGTGCAGCATTACTTATTTTTGCACCAAACACACATGAGAGGTCATCAAGGTGGTGGGATAGAGACGGCAGAGAGTAGGGGTGGGGAATGGGCTTGGGTGGGGTACCCAAAGGGCTTTTAGTTTTACTGGCAACTCTTTAATTTTTAAAATGGAGGCTATGTCCTCGCATCACTTACATAATTCAAAGTCTGCTTTTAAAATTCCCATCAGTGGCCAGCTTCACATACTCAGGTTTTATCCAGTTCTGAATGAGCCCAGCACTGCAGAGCAAAGAACTGGGGCTACAGAAAATTCAACCAGGAAGGGTGGAAGGGACCGGACCCTAGATGCTAGGGAAGGAGCCGGAGATGATCACTAGGCAGATGGAAAGACAGCCACTCTGTAATTAAAACAGGAGCCTCCCTCTCTGCTCAGGCAAGTGTAGCTGGTGTACTTAAAACCACTCACAAAGCATTGTGGGTGGAGAGGCGGGCAGTGTCCATGCTGTTCTGGCCTTACACACTTGGAGGTGAATGGCAGCAGCAGAGCTGTGGGAACCTGTCCCTGGTCCCCTGGCATGTGACAGGCCCAAGAAGAACCAGGGGTAGAGAGACGGGGCTCACACCACAGCCTCCAGAATTCCTAGTGTACAGACCAAGAAATGGAGGCCCAAGGAAGGGAACTGTGTGAGTTCATACTGTACAACGGATCTCCGGCCACCTGTGGCCTATGTGAAAGTCCTCCAGGGAGAGCACCTGCGTCAGGCAGGAGGACCAGCTCCATAGCACCCCATCTATCCCCTCGATGTGCCCAACAGATATTTCAAGCCACAGGCCCACAGAAAATATTTGGAATCTTCAGGGGTGGGTGGATAAAAACCAGCTTTAAACACTTGAATGCCAAATCTTAGCAGAGAGGTTTGATTGCACAGAGACCACAATAAATCAATGGCTTTCACACTATATCAATATCTATTGCTATTAGTGAGAGGCAAGTGACATTTAAGCAGCATCTGGCTGCAGACTTTACAGCGGCAAGTGAGCTGATGTACTTCATCAAGTTGGATTCCAACACTTACTTTAGTCCCATGTAGCACACCAATTAAGTTAATTATACTTCCATTCACACACGGCACACTTGTCTCAATCACAGTGTGGGAAGCTCATTTGCTAAGCTCACCAAAATAAGTAAAAACAAACACCATAGATAGCTTCTTTGAAAAGGGAGAAAGACCCAATGATGAGACAACAGAAGATTCTAAGATTTCCAATCAAAAGAAAACTGAATTTAAAATAAAATACCTAGAGTGTGACTTAAATTATGGACTCATAGCAACAGGTAATTAATATCCTTCAAGATCACTTTGCATAATATATGGTGACCAGGACTCCAACAAGGCCACGAAACCTTCAATACTGCTGCACCACATGGGTACCAAGCACCCTGTATGAAAAGAAGTCTCTGGAGTTTTTCAAAAGAAAGAAAAACATGAATGCAAAGAACAGAAGCAATTGTAGAAGACTACTGCTATAGCTTGTTTCTAGATGACCCCCAAAGCCTCATGCAGTTAGAGATGGGGTTTTATAGAGGTAGCTGGATCTAATATGTGATGCTGTGATTAAGTGTGTGATGCTGGGATCAAGGGAGTGTGATTACTAAATTTAGTCCACTGGTTGGTTTAGCATGGTTCTGGGTGTGGTCAATAAGAAGGTCCAACCTGGATGTGGGTGGCACCAATCAGTGGGTGGGTAACCCAGATGGATGTAAAGCAATAGAAAGAAGGCAGGGAAGCTGCTGCTGCTTTTCTGCCTTTTTTCTGCTATGGACTGTTTCTCCTCTGTGATGCCCTTCTGCCATGCCACCCTGCCTTGGAGCCAGCCAACTATGGACTGAAACCTCTACAAACTGTGAACTAAATAAAACTCTCTGCCTTTAATTTGGGGTGTCAGGTATTTTGGTTCAGCAACAAGACAAGTAAGATATCCACTACTTCATCAGCACTGGAAGCACCATTCTAGTGTCTGATGGCACTGCTAAAGCTCAGAAGCCCTCTACTATTGGCAAAGAGTTGATCCTGCCTGCCACTAAGGACATTTGTCATAAACTTTTAGGGTAAGTTGCAGTTCAATAGGTGGCATGAGTTCCTCTTTCAGTTAGCATCATAACTAGATAAATTGATGAAACAGAAGATATTAAGGTACACTATATCAACATCTATTTCTATATAGAAATAGAAGATATTCATATTGAATATATAGAATATTTCTATATTGATATAGAAGATATTCAACCTGCTCAACAAACTCAATCTGTCATGCCAGGGGAAAAAGACAACTGTATTCAAGTGAGCAGATAAAATAGATACACGATGAGTGAACATTGGGATTTTTGACCTGTTTTAAACATTAGCTGAGATTTTGAAAGAGATTAAGCCAGGACCTTTTTTTCCCCAGATGGTGTATATTCGACCACCTATCTCAACTCTCGCAAGAGTTTGAGCATCACTTTCCTGGACTGGGGAGGGATGGTTCTGCACTCCATCTGTGAATAACCCAGGTGAAGTGATTTCATCCATGCTAGAAGAGGACCGACTGATTAAGATCTCAAATGATGGTTGCCTTAAAACTATGTCTGAGATAGCTTCAAATTCCCATACACTGAATTAAAGTCCATGTGGGATATGCTGAGATTGCCACAAAAGCCTGAAAAGCCTTCTTCCGTGTCCAACACCCTGTCTTTTTGAAGTAGAGTTTTCCGCAGTGATAGCATCCAAAACACGATTACAGAGTAGACTGGATAAAGCAACACACTTCAGGTGTCACTGTCTCCCATTACCCCTAGGCTGGGTTTTGTAATTGCAAGAAACAAGCTTGGGGCTCCCACTGATCTATGTTGAGTTGTATAATTATTTCATTATAAATTATAATATAATAATAGAAATAAAGTTCATAGTAAATATAAGGCACTTGAATCATCTTGAATTCATCCCTTTCCCCGAAACCCAATCCACGGAAAAGTTGTTTTCATGAGACTAATCACTGCTGCTAAAAATGTTGGGGATCATTGATGTACATTTTCACTGTCTTGGTCAGACACAGTGGCACATGCCTGTGACCCCAGCTACTCAGGAGGCAGGGGAAGGAAAATAAAAAGTTTGAGGCCGGCCTGGGAAATTTAATGAGATTTTGTCTCAAGATTAAAAACAAATGAGCTGGGGGTATAACTCAGAGGTAGAGCACCCCTAGGTTCAATCCCCAATATAACCCCCCCCCAAAAAGCTTGGATTCTTGAACATTAGTTGTTTCTTGTCTGACCAATACACATCCCTATTCTTTCATTCCCAGGATTTCTAGCTATACCCTGGAGTCCTAGCTCTACCAGCCCTAGAGGTACCCAGTAATCTTGGCTGTGTCCAGGATTTCTAGCTGTACCATTCCTAGCAGTAACCAGTGTTCCTAGCTGTACCCAGTGTTCCTAGCTGTACCCAGCATTCCTAGCAGTACTTGGCGTTCTCCAAGGAGCCACTTCTCTCATAGTCAGAGGCTATGAGTGACTGCACCTCACCCCAGCTGAACACTTAACCCGGGGTTAGCTGATCAGTACATTCTACTCTCCTGGACCAGGCTCTCTGTAAAGAGCCTTCAAAGCTGAGCAGGACCACTGGCAGCCCTCCTGCCAGGCTTGCTGGGTTTGTACAAGAGCCAGAGTTGCAGGGAGCCATCACTGGAAGAATGAATGCACCAAAGAAGAGACAGGAGACAACAGCACAGGGTGTCTTGCTTGGGTCTCTCAATCCAGAGACAGACCAAAGCAAACTCTTCCCAACCTTTTCAGTCTCCTGCAGCCAGTGATTTCTTTCTCCTCACGGGTTAAGCCAACTTGACTTGAGTTTCTTCCATGGGCAGCTAGGAATCCTGGCTGATCCACTAGCCAAAATATATAAACCATTATCCCAAAATACATACATTTTCCTCCTCTCAGGCCCCTCGTGCTCTTCCTGCAGCCCCCTGTCTTTCCTGTAGCCACCTCCACACTTGGCCCTTTTCTGCACCTTTGTGTTCACTGGCTGGAAAAAGCCCAGTCTCACTTCTCCCACGAACCCATCCTGCACAGACTGGAAGGAAGTCATTAATTGACTACTGTTGGTTTGGGCATTGATTTCCTAAGTGCAGGCCCTCAGGCTCTGCCCTATCCTGTCGTTGATTCACGCCTTTTACTGGAAGCCCGCCAGGACTGCAGCCAGCCCTCTTTGGTAGCTGTGTAGTATCTGTACCTTGCCTTGGACACTCCTTTCACTCACAAGCTGCCTAGAGCTGCTGCCCCAGAGCTGCCCCCCCCCGTTCCCTTCCATCCTTCTTTGGAATCTATCCCTTGGGTCTTCCTGCCTCACTCCACCTTGGCAGCCTCTCCTCTGGTTTCTGAGCACCTGTCAACACAGTTCATGTGGCATTTCCTTGCCAGTGCAGGTAAGCGGAGCCTTGCATCCCACTCTGGCTGTTGGGAGAGCCCGATTGGCAGGACACCCCTCCCATCATCTTCCAATAGTGATGGCGGTTGGCCATTGGACATGGACCTTCATGCAGATTTCAACCCATGGAGCCAGTGTGCTCCGGCCTAAGAGGCCTCTCAAGTTATGAGGGAAGTCATTACTTCAAAGCCAGTTCCGAGATGGGCCCGTGTGAGACGCCCACAGTCTGGTCAGCATCAGCTTGAGACACGGTCCCGTGTAGCGCTGCCAGATAAAATTCAAGACACATTCAAATCACAGATAAACAAATTATTTTTAAGTTTGAGTATTTCCCAAATACTGCAAGGGATATAGTCATGCTAAAAAAAATTTTCGTTTATTTAAAATGAGAATCTAACGACTCCCTGTAATTTTGTTTTTGCTTCCATTGAATCTGGCAACCCCAGCCATGAACTAAAGCTGTGAGAGTATAGTAGGCTGTGCAAGGAGCCACAAAACCCTAGAACAGGGACCCACGGTGTTTCTACTCCTGCAGAGCTTAAAAAAGAGAACGGAGAGAGGATCATTCTAGGAAATGGAACATTATCTATTTATATGCGGATGTTTCCTGCACTTTCTCACCTCAGGGCTGATAGCTCCAGGCTCCCAAGCACCTGTGTTTTGGGATCTGGTTGCTTTTAAAACACGATGAGCTCTGAAGCCCTCCGCACAGTTTCTCTCTGGGGAGGTAAGCTCGGGATTTCATGGTTGTCTGTCAGAGCTACAGAGAGCAACTGGAAGTGGCCTTGAATACCACAAACCTTGGAGGATGAACTGGGTGGAGGAAGATGGTAACAGATGTTAGCGGGGAAGGAGACCAACTCGAACATCAGTCTCTGCATATTGAAACCTAATTTTTTTTATTAACTTTAATTGTTAAATTAGAGATGGATTCCTCTGGAGGGAAATTTTTGACTCCAAGATGTCATGAAATGACATTTCTCTCCAGAAAACTAATAGTATATTTAAAGGGAAAATATTTTCCAGTGTAATAAAGGTAATGTTGAAAATAAGTTACCAGGCATGAACTGGGGTGATTACAAGTGTTTTGTGTGTGTGTGTGTGTGTGTGTGTGTGTGTGTGTGTGTTTGGCCTACAGTTTTAAAACACCCAAGGATGGCTTAATTGAGCAGCACACTAGAGCTCATGGACCTCTCTTCTCCATTTCCTACAGTGGCAAACATGGCTGCATTCATGGTGCATGAGTTACATTTCAGGGCACAGTGGTAGCTGCTGAGGTAATAGGTGGGACCCAAGATCCTTGTTATGACTTGTGTCTAGTTGTCCCCAAAAGCCTTGTGCCATCATAGGTGGGGCTTTTTCAGAGGTAGCTGATCTAGAGTGTTTGATGCTGGGATTGATGCATGTGCAGTGCTGGATTTAAAGGCACTAGGATTAAGGGTGTGAGTGCTACTCACCCGAAGTAGTCTGGATAAGATAAGAGGGGCAGAAAGCCCTTATTACAGCCCCTTGTTGCTTTTACTACCTTCTGCCACCATGAACTTTTGTCCTTCTGCCATGTGCCACCCTGCTTGGAGCCAGCCAATTATGGACTGAAACATCTAAGAAATGTAAGCCAGATAAACTTTTCCTCCTTTAACTTTGGGTGTTGGGTATTTTGTTTTAGCCATGAGAAAAGTAGCTAACACAGTCCTCTGTGGAGTCACGGAGAGACAGTGCCTAAATAGTTGAGTTGTGGTTTCAAAAGTGACAGACCCAAATGGGTGGAGGGGGCGCCCACTGCAGACAAGGGGCACTCATGGAAGGTAACATTGCTGGGAAGAGTCAGGGAAAAAAGGCCCCTTAGAATATTCTGGAAGATATAGCTCTAGGTGTTATATTTGAATCAGTTTCTAGATGAATGACAAAATAAAAGCACAGTTCTGTTACTTGTGTTTCTACATTTGGGGAGGGTCCATCTATAAACAGGAAGACCAGAACAGAAATCCATGTCCTCTGGAAAAGAATCTCACAGCACCCAACAGACCAGCTCCGAGGCAAAGGGAGCAAAGACAGGCAGCTTTGATCACGTTATTCAATACTTGCAAGTTTGGACCACAATGTGCTTCTCCATTTCTTTTTACCCCACCCTACCTGGCTCTGTCACCCCCAATTTCCCCCATCTTCTCCACTCACCCTATTCTGTTTCTGCTAGGCTGAGGGCGTGTATCCTGGGCCGGGCCACCCCTTGGCTCAGGTCCCTGTGGTGTATGGGGTGGGTGGACTGAGGGGTGGGTGTATGGCTCATGAGAATGGAAATTATTTTTCCCAATTTGGAATGTGGCCTCCTGTGGGGACTGATAAGATTTTCCAGCACAGGGAGCAAGAGCTTTGAGGTCTCAACTTAATGCAAGAGAAAGACTCAGGTAGAGTTTGGGGGAGATTTTTAGCTTATTTTCTCTCTCTGAAGAAAAGAGCCAAGAGCAAGTGCCACCTCCAAAGAAAGCAGGAAGCAGAAGGCTCTGGATTTGGGCCAAACCCACAATTGAGCACAGAGGTGACTAATAAATGGGTCAATTCTAAGGAATTTTTGGAGGGAGGGTGAGAGAGTTTCCAAGAAGCTGGATGAACCTAGCAAGAGGAGGCGGACTGGCCGGCCTTGGGAGTCAGGCTATGTCTGGGAAGTAGAGGAAGAACACCAGGAGATGGCTCCCATTTATTGGGCGAACTTTCCCCAGGCCCAGGAGACCAGAGGTCTGACGCCGAGTGAACAGACTTGGTGAATTCCTATGCCATGGGCCTTAGATTCATTCCCTCATTCATCCTCCCTCACTTTCATGCATCAGATGTTTCTTGAGTATCTACTAAGTACCCAGCTCTCTGCTTTCTACCCTCAGAAGGTTCCAGCTGCTGGGAGCCCCTTTTGTATAAAATGCCCCATAACATGGAGAAGGACATTGGCCTGCTATGTGCAAGGACCTTGGGCAGCCAAGTCCTTCTATGGTCCCCTCCTGGGCACAGGTGAGCTGGCCTGGATTCTCTCCTGACTCTGACTCATTTGAGAATTCAAGTATGATTTTTTGCTTTTACATCCCAAGCACTGCATTTCCAAGGACCCTTTTGATCAGAGAGAAGAACTGAGTCCAATATTAGGACTTACAGGTCAAAGGCAGGATGACAAGGAAGAGTGAAGCTGTCAGCAGGCTTGCCCGGGGCCAGGTATGCTGTCCAAAAACCTGCTGTGGGATTGTGTAGCACCACGCACCAAAGTAAACAGACTGGAAAATGTTTCTGGTTAGGTCAGCCCCGCAAATACGTCCAATAGGCTGGCAGCCAGAGAGCAGTCCCAGGGCCCAGGAGATCCTAGGTGGACAACTGCCCTTGGGGGCAAGGCTGACAAATGTCTTACTGTCCCTCTCTTGGGTTTCTGCCTGGCCCAGCATGCTGTATCCCTCTTCCCTGCACACTTGTCCTTCGGATCCTGAATGCTGTCCCCAGCCCGCACCCTAGCTCTTAAAATATGCCTGAAATTTGGACAACTCTCTGCATGCTATCTAAAGGTTTACATTCCACCTGTTCTCCCTACATCCATCCTTCTATCCATCCATGTGCTATGAGTGGTTAATTATACCCCAAGGCCATGTGTTAAAGGCTTGATCCTCACCCACAGCACCATCAGAAGATGGTGGAGTTTTTAGGGAATGGAGCATTAGGGGAAGTCTTCAGATCATTGAAGCCACACCTTAGAAAGGAATTGCGGAATCCCATCTGCTTTTCTTCCTCTGTGCTTTTCTTCTCAGCCATGAAGTTAGCTATTTTGCTTTGCTATGTGCCTCTGCTATAATGTGTTACTGTATCAAAGCCCTAAAGCAATGGAGTCAGTTGACCTTGAAATCTGCAAAACAATAATCCAAACTGAAACTTTTCTCTTTATAAGTTGATTATCTCAGATATTTATTATAATGATAGAAAACTAACACTATGCACCTTCCTGTATATCATCTATCTGCATCTACCATCAGTCACTTATCTACCTATTTATCTATCCAGATCCTATCATCTATTCTATCTCTCTGTCTCTTTGTCTATGTCAGGTTTCACGTTGCTGAGACATAATACCCAACACCTACAAAACAGAAGAGGTTTAATTAGGCTTGTGGTTTTTGGGGATTCAGTCCATGGTTGGCTGTTTCCATTGCAAAAACATCATGGTAAAAATCAAAGATGCTTATTTCACGGTAACAAGGAAGAGAGCAGAGAACAACACCAGAGAGGAAGTAGCAAAGAGTCAAAAATGGATCCAAGGTCATGCCTCCACAACTGAGCCAGATTCACTCAGACTGAGCCTCCATGACTTTTGTACCAATCTTCCGTAGTTTTTTGGGATTTTGTTTTTGTTTCTGTTTTTGGTTTTGATAGTGCTTGGGATTGAACCCAGAGCCTTTGCACTGAGCTGTATCCCCAGCCCTTTTATATTTTTCTACTGAGGCAGGGTTTTGCTGAGTCACTCAGTTGTCCAACTGGGCTTAAACTTGGGATCCTCTGACCTCAGCTTTAATCCAGACTTGGTATTTGAGCTTCCTAGAGTGTCCCAAGAGGAACACAGATCTGACTGAGCCTAGCCCCCAAAGACAGACCCCACCACAATTCTCCTGAGGCTGAGGTGTCATGGTCAGGGTTCATTCCAAGGATGAGTTTGTCCACCTAGGAGTCTTTAGGTCAGAATCCAGTTGCCTCTGCTGAGAAATCATCCCTGCTCTCAGACAATCATCCCACACAGTCCTACATGGCCTGCTGGATTTGTATGGCCTCCATATACTCAAGTATTTATTTACATCCCCAGGCACCCAGTTATCCAGAGCATCTGGCTGACCCAGGGCTGAGCCAGTTTCCTTCCAGGCTTGGCTGCAGTGACCGGAGAAGGAGAGGGCATGCTGTAGCTCCAGGCACATCTGCAGCAGAACTGGGACGCCAACCTTGTCCTCCCCCCACCCACTGCCACCAGTATCCCATGTGCCTCCAATTGAACCCAGATGCCAGGAAATCTCTTAGTTGTATGGCTGAAGTGAAAACACATGGACAGGGTGAAAACTCTTCTCTGCTACAACTTCATTACTGTCATCCCTGGAAACTCACGGAGAGGGGAAGACCTCAGAGCTCGGCGTCTGGAGCTCTCTGTGCAAGCATACAGCTCGGAGCAGCCATAGGCACCACACATGTGCCTGTGGCTCCAGCCTTAGTCCAAGGAGTTCAAACCTGCTGCAGGGAGGGCTGTATGGGGCGGACAGGGAAGAGACAGAAAGTCCTCTTCTCCACCTATGTCTGCTACCTGTTCTTGCTTTCTTCCTAAAAAAATTTAGGATCCTAGATCCTAATCTTGACCCTGACACTTTCTGGCTGTCTGACTTTAGATAAATCACAACACTTCTCTGAATGTCTCTTTCTAAGCCCATAAGTGATTTTTTTTTTAAAAAGGTCTTTCTGGAATGGTTGCAGCATAATAAAGCACACTTTCAGAAGTGAAAAAATAACCTGAGTGTATAGCAAAGCAGACTCATAATCCTTAATCTACAATTCCAAAAACTCTGAGAACCAAAGCTTTCCATTTGACTGGAAAGCCTGTGCTGAACTGAGTTAGGACTATTTATTGCATATATTTGTCCCTTTTGGTGTGAATATTTGTATGTGGAACTATGCATGCATTGCTCCCTAGGCCTCGTGAGGGGCTGGGTGTGGCTCTATACACATCTCGGTCCAAAGAGTTCTCAATTCTGGAATGCATTCAGCTGCAAGGATGTTAGATCAGGGCTGAGAATCTACTTCTGGAAAGAAAAGGGGAGATTCAATGTGTTTTAGTGGAAGATTTTTCCTGAAAGGTAGAATGACTAGGGTAGTGTTGGATTTGAGGTCATTATTAAGAGCTCCCGGCCTGTCTGGGAGTTAGCTGTGGCCATAAATAATCAAGCAGTGTGATGCATTAAGCATGCTCACACAGCAGATGCTGTTCGGATGCTCCCCATATATTGTCTGCTGTAACCTCGCTGCAGCCCAAGGCAGGTGCAGATCTGCTTGACTGGCTCCAGGGTCAGTGTACATTAAGCCCCGTGAACTGGGGACCCAGGTGTGGGCTCCCTGAGGGTAAGAAATGCCTCTTTCCCTATGTACTGCCTTGGGCAGGTTCTGCCAACCCAAATTGTCCTTGAGATCTGCTTCCTTTTCCCTTCATTAAATTCTGTGCTCCCAGATTTCTCTGAGTTGCTTCCTTCACCAAAATTCACCTCCTAATGCCCCCAAGATGCATTCAGACAAGTCAAGTAAAGCCTCAGATGGCCATGGCCTGCAGACAGGAGCCAGTACAACCCCTGCAGGGATGTTAGGCAGCTGCCCTGGGGAGCAACACACATAGTGTTCCTGGGGACACCCCAGGGATCTCCCAAGCACTCAGAAAGCCACCAAACCATCTCCTCTGCCACCATATGGCCTGCAATGGAAGAGTCGCCTCTGCCAGGGCCTCCTGAGCCTGGGCTTGACTTCATTTTACAATCGAACAAATGAATCATGAACACATTCTCATTAGGGAAAAAAAAAACCAAGTAGACAGAGGGAACAGTGAATTCTTCTTTACCTCCAGCCTCTGAAACCTAGTCTCTCCCTGGGGTGACTACTGTTTACAGTGGGGCATGCATCATTACAGTCGCTTTCTTGGCGTTTATTTACGCATGTGTATCATGTGGATTTGTTGTGGGTTTTTATAAATACACCTCACATAGTGTTCTGCAGCTCGCTGTCTCTGCTGACCATATGTCTTGGAGCTCTTCCAGTCGGTTCGTGGAAGTGTGCCTCATTCATTTCAACTGCTGCCTCCGGACCCACGGATGCACAAGGACTTACAGGGCCCCTCCCCTATGGGGGGAGCTCCTCAGTCACCCCACCCCCACCCTGCTCCAAGAGTTTGTGGTGTGTGCCTCCACCTTCACAGATTGCTGCTATAAATGGCTGTGTAGACACTGCACTGTGTACCCACAGAGGCCCACAGAGGAAACATCCTGCATGTGTGTCCTGTGCCCACGGGAATTTAGCAAGGGGAATGGCCATGTCACTGTGACTTTTAAAAATTTTTTTTTGTTATTTTTTGCCAAATTGCCCCCCTGAAAAGCTGAAATCATTTAGTTCTCACTAAACAGCACGTAGGGTGGCCATTCTATCAGCTGGCAGGGCCCAGGGTTTCCTGGCGAGTGGTTCTGAGATGGCAGGGACTCACCCCTCTCAGGGGGCGAGCCAGGCTGTGTGAGTGCACCTGACCCCTGATCCCTGTGGGCGCACAAGGGCTGTCTACTGGTCATAGACGGCAACCGAGTCTATGCAGGGATTAAGCGTACAGTGACGGCAATCAGATCCATAAAGTGGTCAGACACCACTGTGGTGGGGGTGGGATCAGCCGAGTGATTACATGGCACAGTGATTAAAGGCAGGGGATTTGAAGCCAAAAGGATTTGCACTCAAATCCATGAGCTGCATGACCCCCAGCAAATGAACCACCTCTGAGTCTTTTAATCTGAAAAACAGAAGTTACAGTGACACCATGGGCACTAATGTATCCTAAGGACCTTGTGCGCAGCCCTTCCTATAGCCCCTGAAGATGGCAAATGGGAGTATGTGAAAATGGGTATACTTATGATGATTAGGATTGTAACTATGAGCAAGGTGATGATAATGACAGTTAATGTCCTGTCTCCAGAAACACAACCCCTTTTCTTCTGGAGGGTCCTCTCGTCCCCTCCCTCCTAGCCATGCTAGCCACTCATGAACAGCTAGGCCCAGCTGTCTCACAACACCGGTGGCACACAGAGGTCACAGCCCATAGTGGGTGATGGTACCCAGAGCAGGACCCGAATCCTGGCTTCCCTGCTGGAAAGGTAGACAGGACACAACGGATAAACACCAGTAAACGGATGTGGGGAGTCTTACAAACACAGGCCCATGCCAATGCCGCTTCTTGCTGATAAACACAGCCCAGCCAGATCACCAGGTGGCAGCACAGGGGGCAGGCAGATGCAGAGCGGGTGGGTTGAAGGTGGGGGCAGGAGGCGGCAGGAGCACATGAGGCAGATGGCAGAGCCTGGCCAGGGAGAGTGGAGAGCAGAAGTGGGGTGGGAGCGTGTTTGGAAGATGGCCTGGCCACCACTGTGGGGGCATGGAGGAGGATGTCCTGGACAGAGTCCGCAGTTCAAGTCCCCGCTCTGGCTCTTGTTAGTTCTTGCCTTTCTGAGTCTTCATTTGAGCACCTGTAGAAAGGGATATGAGGGACTGTTAGACTAGACTGCTCTGTCCAAAATCCCTTCTCTTGGGCCCTTCCAGCCCAAGACTTCTAGTAATTCCTACCCCATAATAAAATCTCTGCAATAAATTCTTTCATCTTGAGTTTGAATCAGTATGGCTATTACCTTCATCTGTCTAAAGTACTGGCACATAACAGTTTGCAAACAACATTCCCACTTGTTTTCTCATGTAGTTCTGCACTAAAGCCCTCAGTACAGGTACAAGATGAAATATGAATCCCATTTCACAGATGAGGGACGTGGGCTCCTGGAAGGGGAAGGGACTTCCTGGAGGCCAGAACTGGGTGGCAGTGGCACCGTGTTCTGCTCAGGAGCCATCTCAGTAGCTCTTGAGCTCAGGTCTATGTTGCAGATGCCAATCAGACCAGACCATGCTGGTCCCCACACACTACTCATAAGCATTGTCAAGCCCTGGTCCCACCATCCAGGCCAGGCTCTTTGCCCACATGGTCAGTCTCATCCTCTGGGCAGGTGTGTTTGTGGTATCCACTGTAGAGATAAGCAGGTGAGGCTCAGAGAGACTGAGTTACTCCCCCAGTGTCACCCAGTCAATGAGCAGCATGGCTGGGCTGCCCGAGACCTCACACACTCCCCCATCCCTCTTTTGCACCTGCCTTGAGAGAGTTTATACCTCACCTGAGTCATTCTCAGCCTCATCCTCCCCAGCTGCAAGGCCCTGCTCCCTGGCCACTTCTGCCAGGAAGCCTTCTCAGCCTACCCATCTTCACTCAGGTATCCAGCCTTTCCTCTTCCCCTGGTGTCACTCATAGGACCTTCCCATCTGGGTCCTCCTGGTGATCCTTGTCACCCTCCGCTTGAGAGGAGGGGACTGATTGTCCTCCTCTGGGGCTGGGGCTTGCTGTTCTTGTGTAGGTTTACTTTTTTCTAAATAAATAAATTTTAGCCCTCCCTGGTGAGCGGCTGTGAGTGTGGCAGGCTCCAGCAGCCCAGGGCAGGAACCACCAGCATCTCCTGAGACCCACACCATGCTGGGACCTAGGATGCCAGGAAAACAACGCAACCACTCACCTCCCTGGTGAACAGCTGTGAGCCTGCAGGCATTAGGGCTGAGAATCAGACATCCCCACCACCCCCTACCCCCGGGGTTAGCAAGTGGGGCCAGTGATCCGGACATCTTTTGAGAAGTTGACTATATGCAATGTAGCAAATAGGGGGGATTTCCTTCTACTATCTCTTTGAAGGCAAATACTTTTATCATTGTTTTGCTTTGTTCTGATTAATGGTGTTCCTCTATTCAATATTCTGGTTTGTTTTGTTTCATGTTTTTCTAGGAAGTTGTTTTGCTAAGTTTTTTTTTCTTACCCTCTAATATAGAAATGAGAGAAGTACATGTAGAGACTCATGCATGTGTAGAACTTATAAACAGTTTACGAGAACTGATTATATAACACATGATGAAAAGAACAAACACATTATGGTAGCTACTGTTAATATCCGGTTGTCTTGTTGTAAAGTGCTGTGTAGCTTACAATGTTCTGTTCTGATCTGCTTTGTTCTGTCCTCTTTTGTTTTATTCTCTGTAAAATAAAAAAGTAAATAAATTTTAATGGCAAAAAATATGTCCTTACTATAAAAATGAGCATTAAAGGGTCGGCCAGGCTAGGGTTTATGTCTGTGTCACCATGGTGTAGATTCAGAGCAGGACTTGGCACGGGTCATTCATCTGTTGCTTTCCTTGGGATGTTTTATTATTGGTTGAGCAAGGAAGGGAGTGAAAGACGCCAGCTGAGGTGTTTCTTTAGGTGAGTGCCCTAGACAGCGAGAATCCATCTCACCAGGGGACCGCGAGCCAGTGCTGACACATCTGACACCGGAGCTGCAGAAAGCTTTCCCACACCAACCTCTTCCCCAGTTTTCTAGATCATCCTACAATTCAACCCTGGCACCTACTACCTAGAGTCAGCACACAGCCCATAGGTGAGGGGTTCAGTTCCATAAGATGCCTCCCACTTTGAGCACCAATAGCCAATGGTGGGTCCCCAGTGTCTCAACTACTGTCCTACTTGACCATGAATCAGATGTCCCCTTTACCCCTTCTTTGGCTTGGATCCTCTGCCCCAGAAACTTCCAGAACCATCATGGTTCATGGAAAGTGTTCAGAGAGATGCTGACATTTATTGGTTGGTGCTAAAAGCCACAGAGGAGCAGCAAATGTCATGGGGTGGTTCTGCCAAGGCACCCCGGGGACTTCCCACATTCCCACAGAGGTCACGTGGACCACAGTTAATCTTGGTCTCACCGGGAACACCCTAGACTTTTGGAAGCCCTGGAGATTCAGGGGCACATGAGGCACCTTGTGAAGGCACCTCCTGCCCCCATGATGCGTGACCTGGAAAGTCATCAGGAGGCCAATTGCCTTGGCCATGGGGCTGCTTCAGATTATAAGACTGTCCGGCTGCAGCCTAGACCTGGTCTCTTGCAAGCTGCCCTGTACTCGCTGGCCCCTTTCCCACTGGTGCCCTTCTTTGCGGTGCATGGGACAAGGCACCTTCAGCTCCTCTTCCTTTCACAATCTAGTGGCCCATCATCTCTTTACAGGATGGATCAGCCAGACCTCAGCCCTACCTGTTGTGTGCCTACCACCGGGAAGGAATAAGTGACACTGACCAGGGAAAGTGGCCTGAGCAAAAGGAAGTAGGGAGGTGGGGGACTGGTGAGAATCATACCAGTAAGAGTCCTTGTCTAGGGTCCTGGGTCTCAATATGGCTGAGGCTTTGCTCATTCAGCTCTCACAATAATCCTATGCAATATCCATTTGCTTCAAAGGTGAAGTAACTTGCACAGAGAGGTTGAGTAATTTGCCCAAGGTCATGCAGCTTGTAAATGGCAGCACTTGGATTAGCTCTGGGGACCTGAGCACTCAGTTGCTGCTGAGAGGAGTGGATGGGGAGGGACCTGAGGTCTTCCAGCGGGAGTGGGGAGAAGGCCGTTGGGGATCCCTCTGGGCCAATCTGGGCTTTTTCTGCCAGCTTTCAGAGAGAGGGGCTGGGTAGCCTCTCTTGGCCATGCAGCCTTGCTCCTTGCTTACTTGACTGCCTGGAGACCCAGACAGAGGAGAGAGTAGCCCTTTACCCCATCTGCCGGTAGCCCTGTGGTGGTGGCCACTGGTGGCCCCTGGGGCTGGCTCACCACAGGCAGGGCTGAGGCCTGGCTGGTCCATTCTGGTGCACAGCAGCCAGGCTCCCCCACAGCTCCCTGGCCCAGGGAAGGACCAGCACAGCTTGGAGTCATTAGCTCTCTCTGCTCACCGCTTGCGGTGACAGCTGGGCTTCAGACCCAGGCTCCTCTGCTTTCCACCTTTCTCTCATTTCCCCACACAATGGGTGCACCCCACAGCCCTGGAGGGGAGATAGGAGGGGAGATGGGAACATTGCTCAGCCTCCTGATACACCCTCCATCAGCCAGCTTTGTTTTACTCGGTTCCCCACATTTGCTTCTCCACTGCTCGATCTGAGATGAACCACTCTGGTCCTTGAAAGACAATAAAAGGAAAGTGGGCTTCTGTGTCACTGTGTGACTTTGGAAAGGCCACATAACCACATTGGGCATCTGTTTGTTTTACTTGTCAGCAGGAGCTCCTGGTCCCTGCCCTCTCTCCTCCTTTGCAGAATGCCAAAGCACATCTGAAAAACACTGACATGAGAAAGCAGATGCTTCGAGGCTGGAACACGTGTAATCTGGAGGGGTCAGGCTGTGGTCAGCCCAGAGGACACTGGAATGCAGAACTTGGCATGCAGAGAGGCCATCTCATTTTAAAGATTGGGAAACTGAGGCCCAAGCCCCATTGATGACATCATGGGGGACACTGACATAAAGAGCATATGTGCCAGACACTGTCCCGAGTGCTCCCCGCAGAGCACATCCATGTGTCCTTGGGAGGTGAGTCTCAGCTCCGTCGGGTCTGGAATGGCCTGGGTCTGGATGTGCAGGGTCTATTTGCTTAAAAGACAGCTTTTTCTAGGTCCAGAAGAGAAAAATCTGTGCTTCACAGACATAAAAGGAAGAGATACTCTTTTAGGACTTTCTTTGTTCTCTGATTGGATGAGAGACAAGATAGGGATTTATTCAAGGCCTCATGAGACAATCCTCCTCCTGGGGTCGGCATGGCTGGGAGGGGGACACTTTTCCCATGCTCCTTCTTGGCTGGTGCTGGGGAGAGGGCACCTGGGGAAGTCTCAGCTTATGTCTTGGCATGACCTTTGCAAAGGATTTGGAATTTATACCAAGGAAGGAAAGGGAGCAGAGGATGGGACCAACTCAGTCCCCACTCTACCACTCACTAGCTTTGTGACCCTTGATGTGACTTCTCTGAGCTTCTGTTTCCTTAGCTATAAATCAATTTGTGTTATAGTACTACCACAAGGATTTGAAATGACTCATGGGATGCATTGGACCTGGAGCCAGGAGTTGCAGAGGGGCCATGGAGCAAAGGGCAGCGGGACATGTGTATATGTGCACACATGTGATGTGTAAGTCCAGGGCAGCCTAAGGAAGGAAGTGAGCTGTCAGAGCTGCCTGGCCAGAGAGACCAGCAGAAGGTAGCAGGGCTTATCTAATCTCCCCAGTGCCCTCATGGTCAGAGCTGGCCACTGCTCAGACGCCTCTTGCCTGGGGAATCCTGGGGGTCCATACCAGCCTAACTCAACCAGACGGGCTCTGGCAGAGACCCTGCTTTCTCCTCCAAACAATGTCATTTTTCCAGCCAAGGGCGGCAGGAGGCAGGCCAGGGAGCTGACAGCGCTGGGTAGCTTCTGGGCTCCCACCGCCTCACATCCTCTGTGGTTGTGTGTACCCCTGGTCTGGCTGCCCACTTCTTCCGCCTCAACTCAGCCAGGTGCTCAAGAGTGACACAGTAGCTCTGTGGCTCTGGGCCATTTGTTCTTGAGCTAAAGGAGCCCCAAGGAAAGTGTATCACCTTCTTATTCTGCAGGCAAAGGCCCCTGGGTCATTCCCAGGGGGGCTGAGAAACTTGCTGCCCACCCATCTCAGGCCATCTCCAAGGCCCTGCGACTATGAGAACCTCTCGGTGTGGGCAGGTGTGAGCATGGGTGCATGAGCATGCATGAGATGCGAGTGTGAGCGTGTGGATGTGCGTGTGTAAGGGGTATTGTGCCTGAGTGTGTGTGTGTGTGTGCTCACAGGGGAGATGGCTGGAGACCAGAGCTTCCAAGGGCTGTCGGTGTAGTGTCCTCCACCTCCAATCCTTCCGTGTGAGCCCAGATCCCTGGCGCCGGTGTGGGTACACAGTGACTGTGTGGTGGGGAAAGCCCTTATTTCCTGTCCTGTGGAGTTTTCTGCTTGCTGAGGAGAGGCTGCAATGCACAGGTAAATCGGCAAGACCCCGTTGGGAGACCGGCTGAGGAGGAGGAAGTGGAGCAGAGCTGGGGAGCATGCCTGTCTTTTCCTTCTTTCCTCTCCTCTCCGGCTGCTAGAGGGCAGCACGCTGTGAAAAGTGACTTGGGGCAAAAAGTCAGTGGAAACACGGGGAGCGTGGCGCGCGGTGTGAAGGTACCAAGCTGGGCTCCTGCTGGCCTTGTTGGCATCTGAGGAGCGAGACCTTGGTCCAGGCAGCCTGGTTGCCTCACAATGGCTCCTGATAGTCAGAGGGATCCCCACCCTTGCACCTCAAAGTCTGGTAAGTTTGCTGCTAGGGGGGTAAAAAAAAGAAAGAAGATGGAAAATCTCATTGCAACTTTTTGGCCGAAGCACAGCTTTCCCTCCTTCCTTCCTGTCTTTCCTCCTCTCTTCCAACTTTTCTTTCCTTTTTCTTTCTTCTTCTTTTTTTTTTGAAAGACCCATGGAACATTAACAAAGGAATCCTAGAATAAGCCTTGACACTCTGCTCCAGAATCCCAGGAAGGCTGTATTCCCCAGAAGCTGGGATCTGAGCAGAGGGCCAGAGAGCTGTGCGCCAGCTGGAGTCAGGTCTGATCCGTGGGCTGCTCAGGAGCCCTCTCTATCTGCTGAGTGTGGCGCTCAGAGACTCAGCACCATCAGGTCCCAGCTCATGGGGGTAGCCCTGCTCTGCTGTCCACTGTGGTCACAACTGCCTTTCCATCTCCCATCATGCAATCTCCAAGCTGTCTACTGCATGGCAGGCTCTGTGTGGCCCCATGAATCTGAGATGAACAAGGCACCAAGCCACCTGGTTAGTTGTAGGTCACCAACCAGGTTGTTGGCATATTGTCCCCATAGCAGGGCCATCTGTTGTGCCTCCTGGCATGCACACCAAGTCCTCCCCACCAAGGCCAGCACGAAGCATGTGATGGGTTAGTCCGCGCCAGCTCTGCGACACAAGCGCTTCTTTCCAGGCACCCGCAAACTTCTGGCCTGGGTCTGGATTTCGTTGACTGGAAATGGACAGGGTGTCACCAATTTCTGACCATGAACTGGATCTTATTTCTTTCTCAGAACTGTGGAGCAAGTTACAGGCACCAAGACCAGGCAATGAAGAAGACTTCTATTCCTGGTCCAGAACAAGAGATAAACTTACAAATCAACTTCTAGACCTGTTGAAAGTTAGGAAGTTATAAATTTAGGGTGAAAGAAGTGGGGAAGGAGAGCTAATAAAGGGAAGTAATCATTGTGTCTTTTCTAGGAATGGGCTGAGATTTTTCTGGGAATTCCAGTGCCACCTCTTTCTGCTCTTTCTATTGTCCTGTCTGGTCATTATCATGACAATCATCAGCTGTCACATGCAGCCAGCACTATAGTGAAATCAGAGGCGGTGTGGAAGTCATTCTGGCAGTCATCATAGCCACTTTCTACTAGCCTACCTGGCCTGTAGGTATCCTGTCCTTACAGATAAACTAGACTGGACAGGACAGAAGTCAACTTGGTCCAGTAGGCAGCACAAGATAGGGCAGGGTAGCAGAAAGAAGAGCCCAGCAAAGGAGCTGAATCTCTCATTAGAGGAAAGTCAGAGATGTCAGGAGAGCAGGTTCTGGAGCTAACAGCCCAGCTCCATCCTCACAAGCTGTGTGGCCAGAATCACATTCCTAAGCCTGGATGAGGCTCAGTTTCCTCATCTGTCAAATGGAAGCAATCAGAATACTTTTCCCATAGACACTGCTGTGAGCCTGACCTGAGCTAGTGTGCGCATGGTCCAGTGCCAGGCACGTGCTGAGGTCTGGGAAAGCACGAACTGTTACTATTTTCCCATAAAAATGGAGAAGATACCTCAGCCCCAATACTATCACTAGGTATCATACCCAGAGATATGGTCTAAAGCAGTTATTCCAACACGGTCCCTTCACAAGATGGAAAGCCATGGCCCAAATATGGGAAACAACTTGAAAAGGCCGAACGGGTTGCTAATGAGATGACAATTGGGGTCAAAGTCCAATCTTCTGACTCTTTGACTTGTTCTGTTACGCTCTTGTCCAGATTTCCTAGTGGAAAGGACATGGGGAAGCTCGATAGGTCCCTGTCTCGGGCTTACTCCTCCTCTAGCTCTTGACGTCATGGGGAGACATGCCTGTTCCCCAGTGAGTCCCAGGAGCTGTTTCCTCTCAGAGCCAAAGATGTCTGGAGTGTGCAAAGGGGCTTCCCGGGGCCCCAGGGGTGGGGGTGGGAGTGACAACAGGGAGACACAACATTAAGGAGTGTCAGCCTCTCCCAGGTGCCTGGGTCCCTCCTTCTCCCCAGCCTCCCACTGGCTCATCTCCATAGCTGTTTGTACCAGGTTCCTGAGGGTCTGAGGTAGCCAGAAGTTCATGATGGCAGGTGAGACAGTCCCTGGGTCTCCATCACATGAGAGCAAGCTCCCTTCCTAGGATGGGGCTGTGGAAGCTGGCCTACAGCCTGGGGTCTGGGCTGGGGCTCTGTCACAGGATGCTTGCCGCAGAGGGAGATGTGGGTATAGACAAAACATCCCTTCTCGTAGCTGGAGTCTTGTCTCTGGCCAAACCACCTTCCTGTCTTGCCTTCCTGCAGCTTCTCCCTTGCCACCACTGCACACTCATCAGAATTCCAGCATGATGACATGCAGCTCACACATGAGGCCTGGAAGGATGCAGAGGAAGACATGTCATCACGGGCCTGGCCACAGGCGTGGGAAATCTGAGCAAGGGGGTGAGGAGAGCTAGTGCAGAGTGCTGGTCTGAGCTCCACCACAAGTTCTGTGTGGCCTTGGGCAAGTCACAGCTCTGTTTTGGGATAGCATCTCCATCCATCTATCTTTAGAGGGGTCTGTGGGTCTGATCTAGTTTTTGCTCCTCTGTCATGCTTGCCAGTACCATAACCAATAACCAATACCAAGCACTCATCATGTGCAGTGCCTGGTCTTCCGGCAGGAGAAGTACACCACTGTCAAGCGTCACAGAGCTGCTGCATGACAATTGACCCCAAATTTAGTGGCCTAACACAGCAATTGTTTATTCTCAAGGAGGCTGGCTGAGGCTCAGCTGCTCTGTGCTCTGCCTCAAGATGCTTCATACCGTATCAGCTGGAGACACCTGAGCCGGAGATGTGCCTCTCATCCTCCCAGGATAAAAGAATAATTGGGACCTTTTTCTTTCATGACAGTGACATGAAAGGCAAAAGAGGGATGAGGAAGTGCCTGGAGCCTCCTAGGGAGCAGATGCTTTCTTGCTTCTGCCCTAGGCCACTGGCCAAACAAGTCTCAGGGTCAAAGACAGGGAGGCTCACTATACCACGACCGGAAGATGAAAGGTGTGGCTGCAATAGGAGTGAAGAATCAGGGCCAAGCTCCTACTCTGGCCCCCAGAAATGACTTAGCCTCTTTTAACAGCTGTTAAACTCTTTTTTCATTTGCTTTATCCCTATTATACAAAAAAGAAAAAAGAAAAAAAAAGCAATTGAGAGCAGATATATCTCCTTACTTCCCCATTTGAAATTTTGAGACTTAAGCATGAAGTCCCACCATATCAAGAAAAAAAAAATCCTACCTTCTAGGAGGGTAGCTGGGTCCTGAGTAGAAGAAACCAAGAACAGGGTTTAAGTCCAGGATCAAAGTGGGAAGAATTTCCCCAGAGGCTAAGGTCACAGCGGTGTGTAAACAGTGTAGACAGATTGAGACCTGATGTGAGAAGGTTGCCTAGGAATTGTCACATGAGGTGACTTAGCAAGAGACCTCACAGAGAGGCATGTCTAATGGCCTGGGACCTGCTTGGGCTCTGAGGCACCACCTGTCCACCTAAGAACAAGGAGTTTCCATTGCCTGGCACAGGTCAAAACCAGCAGACCCCTGGCTTCACTTGAGCCCCTTATGAATAATCATCAGCCTGTAAAGAAATCACCCAGATACTGGACTTTGCTGAGTGCCATCTGATGACCCTGTGTGAAATTCCCATCCCCACCCTAAGGTCGTCATGGCCAGGTCTCATGTGTGTGGCCAGAGGTAGGTGCGATGTGGTGCTCCAGGTACCATAGGCCGGAAGTCTTCTCCTCACCATCTGACTCACTGTTTCCCTCAGGCACCTCCCGGTCCCTCGGCCCCAGAGCGGTGGAGTACAGGAAGTGGACACCACTAGTTGAAAAAAACAGCCTACATCCAGGAAGTGTTCACCAGTCCCATGGGGGGAACCTCTCCGTAGAGCAGCACGAGAACCTCTTCTACTAGGCATAAGAGCCGTTGGACTACAGAGATGCCTCTGGTATTGATGGAAACATGCGGAGTGACACAGAATGGAGCAGTAATGGTGTGCTGAGCTGGTTAACAGCAGTTGCTCCTTCATTCATTCAGCACCCACTATGTACCAGGGTTGGTGACAGGCACATGGAGACATGTTGAAGGAGACATGCTTTCTCATCATGAGGTACTTATAGTCTCAGAAGAAAGATTGCAGAGCCTTTGTGGGAGGGAAAAGATTTCATCTGCCTTTTAAAGAATGGGATAAGCCAAGCATAGTGGCACACATGCGTGTAGGCCCAAATTCTTGGAGGCTGAGACAGGAAGATTGCAGTTTTGAGCCCAGCTTGGCAACTTAGTGAGACCCTGTCTCAAATTTTAAAAGTTTAAAAAGGTCTGGAGATGCAGCCCAGTGAGGAGGCCCTGGGTTCGATCCCTAGTATCCCCTTCCAAAAAGGATAAATTGCACAGAGGTGGAAGGATATGTTTTTCAGCAGAAGGAAGCAAGCCGGGAAAGCAGAGGAGGACTTCCTTCCACAGGAAACTTGGCTTGCAAGAGTCCCACAGTAAAAGGAATGGGTGTGGGCAGTTGAAAAGAGCAAATCTCAAACCAGCAATGTAGCTCAGGAGCACAGGATGCCTGGCAAGCACAAGGTCCTGAGTTCAAATCCCAGTACAAAAGCGCAAGGTCCTGAGTTCAATTCACAGTACAAAAAAAGAAAGAGAGAAAGGAAGAAAGGAAAAGAAAAGAAAAGAAAAGAAAAGAAAAGAAAAGAAAAGAGTGCTCTACTAGTGGAATTCTACTAGTGACAAGAATGGCACCTGGAGGTACCAACCCGTATCTGAGTCACCCATATCCACCATAGTCCTCTCCTTCATGGATGTATGGCCTGTCCTGCTTACCACAACCTGGGGAAGTTTTCCAGCAGCTTCACAGAGGTACGACATTCTTTTTTCACATGTTCTCCCGCTAAGCCATGATTCCTTACTTCTGGAAACATAATATACTGCCCAACAGAAGTGCTATGGAAACCTCACCACAAATAGACAACCGCCCTGGTTGTACTAATTAAAGAAAAAGCCTTGTGGAAAGAGATTGGAAGGAAACACAGTTTTATTATTTTTAAGTTAATCCACTTGCTCGAGAGAGTGGACCACTAAGCATTCCACAGTGACAGTCTGGAGGGGACCTGCTGTCAGGGATTTATCTGGTAATTTGTTCCCTAACTGAACACATCATGGGCTACAGGCCAGGGGTACAAGCCTAAGTCAGTCCCTGCGTCTGCCCTCGGAGCTCAGTCTGAAGAGGGGGACAGACCCAGAGCCACCATTACAAAGTCAAGTGCGAGGTGTAGCAAGAGCGCTGGGTAGGAAGCGCAGGGGAGGGTCACCGTAGCAGGCAGGATGTTGGGGTCGCCAGGGCACTCACATTCTCGGAGGAATGTGGAGACTGGCAGGAGAAGAGCTGTGGCTGGGTAGAGCCAGCAGGGAGGCAACTCCTGCAAAGAGCCCGGCAAGCTCAAGGCCCAAGGGGAGGCAGCAGGATGAACAGAAAACCTGAAACAGTATGGCTGGGTGGAACGAGAAGACTCCTGAAGGCAAGCGCTGAGGCTGGAGCACCTGCTGAGGCCACATGTGCCTGTAAACTTTAGGAAAGCTTTGCACTTTGTCACAGAAGCACTGGGGACCCTGAAGAGTTCTAAGCAGGGAGGGATATAGATAAAAGTGTGCTTCTGCCAGGAGGCAGTTTCCCGTGCAGCCCAGCAGACGCATCAGAAGTCAGGGATCCGCTGGCAGGAGAGCAGCAGGAGTTTGGGGGTCCATCCTAGGCAGTGGAAGGAGGGATAGAGAGACAGGGTTGGTACCTGAGAAATGTTTAGGGGCAAAAACAGTGGGATCTGGTGGCTTATGGATATAAGGAAAAGTGGGAGAGGGAGAATCACTGCTATATTTACAGCTTGAGTTACAGGCATATCGGTGAATGCTCACTAGAGAAACAGCTTATATATATATATTTGTATATGGATCCTCAAGGTTGGTTTACAATGGTTACCTGCAGATACTTGTGTGGAAGAGCACAAAAGGGTTGTCTGCATGCTGAAGATCTGAAGGATCCAGTCGAAAGCCAAGGCCCTAGAATTCACTGCAGTGTCCCGTACAGATTCATATCAAATAGTGAAGGGTCTTCAACTGAAGGCTGAAGGATTGTGCTGGAAGCTAGGAGAGGACAACCAAGATGAAAGTGAAGCCTGGGTCTCCTCCGAAGAAACAGAAGCAAGCCTTCCTTCTTCTTTCCCTTCTTGATTCCATCCGGGCTATTATTGGTTGGTGCCACCCACACCTATCTGTACAGCTGCTGCATCCTGAACAGCTCTCAAGGTTCCTGGAGAGAAGGACAGTGAGAGGATGGAGAAATAAAGATGAGAAACAATATACAGAAAACTGAGATCAGGTGGAGCCCTCTCTCCTGACGGGAGGAAAGGAACCGCTCAACCTCTGCTATGCATTTATTTATACATTTAGAAAGCTGATGTCAGGTGAAGCCTCTTTGCCTAACTACCAGCTTGCCTCTCACGCCCTATCCCATGTTCTCAGGGCTGGAACACCTGCTCACCTGGGGCTCCGTGCCCTCAGGGCATTCCTTGCTCTTGGCTCCTCACAAGCTCAGTGGTCCTGACATTCACTCACTTCCAGAACTATCCTAGGCCAATCAGTTGGGCACTTCTTACTCAGGCAGACCCAATGTTTTACCATCAGGAAAGGTGACTAGTGGTGCCTCCAGCTGAGACTAAGCAAAGGCTAAGAGCAGGGGGAAATGGGATCAATTTCGAGGGTTGAGTTAGAAGACTCTGTGGGTGAGGGAGTGACTTCAGTGGAGGGGATGAGCAGAAAGGTGGATGTTTGAGCTGGCTGCCATGGAGGGAGGGGTGGGCTGGGACAGCTATGAGACCGTGATGGGCCTTGGAAACCACAGGATGTTTTAAGCTTCAAGAAACAGAGCACCTCTAAAAGGGGCTCCAACAATAAAGGCTCTAATTTATTTCATTTATTATATTTGCAGTCCTAGGCTGCTTCTCCCTCTCAGTGTTTTCACGGGACCCAGCTGTATGTATCTTGACACCACTACCTCAGTTCTTCCCTGTGTGCCTCAGTCACACAGAAGGCACACTAGGTCCTGGAAGATGCTTAGCCCCAGGGGTGAGGGTTTTCACAAATGTAAGGACTGTCTTTGACTACGTTTGGCAAGATGCACAAAAAAAGGATTAGAATCATAAAAGAACTGGCTGCTTAATAAGCAGGAATGAGAGGAAATTGAATATCAACTAATTAGTAACTTCGGGGTTAGAAGAGGCAACTGTTTCTTAACCCTATACGGTAAAAGGCAAAGTTGAGAACTGCTTTCTGCTTTGGACTCCAGAGGAGCAACAGATGCTGGGCCAGGCCTCTGTCACCATAAACAAGAAACTGCATTAAATATACAAAGCATCTGTTTTCAGACACTAGATATCAGCAGAACAAACTTGTGTCCACTTAGAGAAGGAAAACAAGATGAATTCTGAACGACTTCACTTTCTTCCTAAAGGCACTGAGCAGACCACAGCTCCGGGAGTGGGAACCAATGCAGAGCAGAAGTCTCATTGTTTTAGGAGACAGAGATCCGGTCTCTGAGAAGTTATACAGCTGGAATTTGCAGAATGAATACTGGAGGGAAGACAGCGATATGGGGGAAGAACTTTAGAAACTCCCAAGGAATCTGAATCTCTCACTAAACAAGTTATACATGATGTCCATAGGGGTCAAACCAAAAAGAAATACTGCAGAAAGAGTCCTTATTAGAGAGTTGAAAGCTGAACAATGTTCTGAGCTCAAATATGGGGATATATTCGAGTTCAGGGCAACCAGAAAAGCGAGACCTCATTGAACGGTGGCAGTGGAGACCTTAGGAAGACCAGCTGAACCTTAGGAGCGACTCTGAACTAGCAAGCCCTGGCATGAAGGCTGTTCTCAGCCCATCCTTTGAAATATTTGACCCCTGCAACTCTTTATCTGGGGCTCTAATAACATGTATTTAAGATCATTTTCCCAACAAATCACTGAGAGTCCATTAATGTTTTTCTCAAACTTGTATTTCTCTTTACATTTTGGTTTGTCTTCAAGCTCACTGACTTTTTTTTTCTATCAGGTCTAATTTGCTATTTAACCTAATAGGGGACTTTTTATGTTATATACTGTATTTGTCAATCATTTTCCAAATATGGTGAAAAATAAAGCTCCATAATCTAAAAAAACTCAATGAATTTCAATCAGGAAAAACATAAAGGAAACTGTACAAAGGGACATTACAATCAAATCATGAGTAACCAGTGATGAAACTAAAAACTTTAAATACAACCAGAGAAAGGTGTAAGCCCTGTGGCCAGGATTAAACTGATGGTGTAGCTACCATATCCATTGTTGAAAACTCTGAATGGACTGAGATGTTTTTAATTAGATTTACTATCTGGAGGCAGAGGGATGACCCTCACATCTAGGTGTGAGAACTCAACCTACCTGCAACTCACTGCCCCAAATCCCATAGCTTGAAAGAAATAGAGGCCAGTGGGGTCAGAGAGAAATTCAGAAAATGTAAAACATGCACCTAAAATAAAAGGCATGAATGTGAACTTGTCCAGAATCAAATAGATAAAACTGCTATATCTTTTAGTATATTTGGGGAAAAAAATCACAACTTTAGACTTAAAAATCCTTTGCTCAGATCTTGGGCTTTCAAAAGCCTACAGATTGGAGAGATGGAGAAAAGTGTTCAGCACCCAGGGGAGGCCTGTTCGCCAGGGTGCACTGTGGGTGGGGCCATGCGGGGCTGGGGAGATGCAACCACTCAGATTCAGCTCCAAGCATCACGCTTTGCACAAATGACATTTCGGGCTGCAAGGCAAGAGGAGAGTTTTGCCCTCACCTCGCCTTGTTGGTCAGGGGGAGAAATCTTTCTCTAAATACCCAGCAGGCTTCTCCTAGGCTGCATCACCACGACTGGATCTCACACCCCTATTCCAGCGATGAGGGAGGCTGCTTCAGTGTGCATCTGGTGGTGCTGGCCTCAGTTATGGGAGGTGGAGGGGAACGGATGACTATTAGATCCCTCAGCCTAACTTAAGAGTGCCAAGAATGGGAAACGAAGTGACCCAGAGTGGAATACCAGGGAATATCAACATTTCTTGGAGCTCCAGGTATAGGGCCAATGAAAGAATGTAGCTAGGTACTTAGAATAAGTTTTCCAAAAACTTAGTAGTTTAAACAAAGCAGTAAAGATTTATTTTTTCATATTTTCTGAGCACCAGGAATCTGGATGAAGCTGATTCAGGGTCTCTCATGGGGTGCCCATGAGACTGATGGGTGGAGCTGCCATCACCTAAAGAGGATCAGACCCTAAGAAGGCTCACTCACATGGGTATTGGTTGGGGCCCCTATTTCCTCACTGGCCAGTGACTGAGAGACTCAGTTTCTTTCTAAGCAGGCCTCCCCGCAGGCTGCCACAGGTTAGCAGTGCATGTCAGCTGGCATCTCCCAGAGCCAGTGATCTGCAGCACCAAATGAGAGAAAGCCCAGATATAAACTTCCCTGGGTCTTATCACCTAATCTTGGAACTGACATTCCACCCTATTCTTTCACCCACATTCACCAGCCCTGGTGCAATATGGGAGGTGACCATGCAAGGTAAAGTCCAGGGAGGGACATCTTTGGGAACCATCATGGAAACTGGCTCCGAAGAACCCTTGAAAGAGACAGAAGAGAGAGTTGAGGTGAACTTCAGAGCCTGGTATCACCAGCGACAAACAGAGAGTTTCTAAGAGATACATTCAATATATTTTAATGCAACAGTGAGAACCAGTAGCCACACATTGAGAAATGTAAACCAGGGTCTTTAGATCACTGAGAGCAACTTCTGCTGACCAGTTTGCAACAGTCTGAGGTTTGGGTGGCTGAGGAGTGAGTGGGGAAGAGCAGGTGTGGGTTTTTTGAGAAGGCAGGATGAAGGGAGGAAGGAGGTATGTTGAACAGAAGCTGGAGGAGACTGAGGAGGATGTAGTTTTTGAATGCAACCAGACTGAGGGTATTTTTCAGCAGTGGAGAAACAGCCAGTGGTGTAGGGAGAGTGAAGACACAGGAGGCAGAGGATAACGGATGAAGCCATCTCTTGGAGGAGGCAGGAGACGCATAGGGCAAGAACATAAGTGAGCCATCTGGCTTTGAACAGGGAGATGCCTCATCGTGGGAGGCTGCAGCAGGCTAAGGCAGGCGGATTTTGGCTGGGGCAAGACCTGTGGGTGAAGATGCCTGGAAATCAAGAATACATATGTGATGGCTTCAATTTTCTTGGAAAAAAGGGGAGACAAGGTCACAGAGAGCAGAGAGAAAAACGAACAGTGTGAGTTACCATCGTGATTGCTTACATATGAAGGAAGGCTCAGAAACAGTGTGTTCTTGTAAACAGGGCAAGCCCTTTGTTAGTGATTTCATGCTCAGTATCTCTCAGCAAACTCATTTTTCCTAGCGGATGATGTCTCCGGACAGCACCTGTCTGCGTTGCCACAATGTATGAATCAGTGAAGTTGAAACGAATAGGGTGGAAGTTACCAGAGTTCAGTGCAGTGAAGAAACCTAACATCTCAGTGAGGCAAGGACTTCCTGGGTCCCATCTGACTTTCTATCTAAGAATCTATTTCACCGTCAAAGGTTCATCCATCCTCTGTGTCATCTCCTCCTATGAGGAACTCACTGCCCCTAAGAAAATCTCATTTGCAAACAAATCCTTGAGGAGGGTGGAAGTCTGGTTGCTTGTGTCCCTGGTCTTGCAAGATTCCCAGAACAAGTCCTGTGCTCACCTGACAGCCTTCACCAATGGATGTCAGTCACTTCTCTAGAATATATGTTCTGTTTCTTCCATCTTCCTTGACTTGACAGAGTTTCCAGACCACTCCTGACCCTAGACTTACCTTCTCCCCTACATTTTTCCTTGTAATGGGGTTCTTAAGATTCCTCCATTAGAGCCAAGTGTGGTGGTACATACCTGTAATTTCAGCACTTGGGAGACTGAGGCGAGAGGATCGTTGCAAGTTCAAAGCCATCCTGGATACAAAGTGAGTTCAAGGCTAGCCTAAACTACATAATGAAAAAGACAAAAAAAAAAAATAAAAAAATCAGGCTCATCTGCCTTCTTCAGAGCTTCCCAAAGTGCTTGGAAAGGCATTCAACAACTCATAATCTCCCAGTGCTGTGTTGTCCCCCCACCCCGGACAGTTTGATGGGACTAAGTGGTCTGGCAGTTCTTCTCATCATCCTTTGTCCAGATATTAGGATCCCTCAATGTCTTAATTACTTTTCTCATTGCTGAGATAAAATTTCTAACACCCAAAGTTAAAGAGGGAAAAGTTTATTCAGCTCACAGTTTGTAGAGGTTGTAATCCATAAATGGCTGGCTCCAAGGCGGCATGGTTTGGCAGAAGGGCACCACAGAGGAGAAATGGTTCATGGCAGGCAGAAGGCAGCATAGCAGCAAACGGCAATAGCAGCTTCTTTGTGTCCCTTTTACAGTCTTTCTAGGCTACCTGATGTAGGGAAAGTGCCAAACTAATCAAAGGACTAGTTTTCTAATCACACACCTTAATCCCAGTATCACACATTCTAGATCCAGCGACCTCTGAAAAAGCCCTACCTATGACTGCATGAGGCTTTGGGGGTATGTCTAGACACAAACCATGACATTCCCCATGGAATTATGAGACTTAATGTTTGCTCTACTGGATTTTGGACTTGCTTGTGTCCTGTTTCTTTCTGTCTCCCTATTTGTACCTTTTGAAATGGGAATGTTTATCTTGTGCCATTGCATGTTGTAGTATTTAACTTTCTTTTCACTGTACAAGAGCTTGCAGCTAAGTGTTTGTCTTAAATCTTAGAGAAGACTTTGGACTTGAACTTTTCATCAGTGCTGAAAATGTTAAGCTTTTGGCAACTCTTAAAGATGAACTAAATATCTTTTGCATAAAGGATGTGCATGAATCTTTGGAGGGTCAGGTGCAGAATATTATGGCTCGTGTCTAGATGTCCCCCCAAAGCCTCATGCAGTCTAGGCTTTTTCAGAGTTGGCTGGATCTAGAGTGTGTGATGCTGAGATTAAACTGTGTGATTACTAAATTAGTCCACTGATTGGTTTGGCACTCACCCTAAACTGGGTAACATAAAGTATAAAAGAAACAGAAAAAAGATGCTATTGTCATTTTCTGCCATGCTGCTTTCTGCCTTCTGCCTGCCATGAACCATTTTTCCTCTGTGATGCCTTTCTCTCTTGCCACACTGCCTTGGAGTCAGCTGAGTATGAACTGCAACCACTACAAACTGTGAGCTAAATAAATCTCTCCCGCCTTTAATTTTGGGTGTTAGGTATTTTGTCTCAGCAATGAAAAAAGTAACTAAGACACTCAGCATCCATTCAGTCAACAGCATGCCTGGGTGAAGGCTGCATCCCAGTCCATGTTGCTCCTCTACATTTCTGTGCCCAGATGCCCTCTTCACTGTGAACTGGACAGTGACCCCTCCTGGACTTGGTCACATGGAAAATGGCTCAAGATCCTCCTTGTGGGTCTGTCTGTGACTAGTGGTGTTACTTTTACAGACTCTGTCAGGACTTCTGGGGAACCAGACAGCACCTTGTTATTATTTTTAAATATTAACCAATGTTTTTCACCTGGTGATATTTTCCCCTTTCCACACTTTGCCCCTTTCCTCCCACACCCATGCATATTGTTGGGGAGTGAGTGTGACTTCAGGAAGCAGAAGACGTAGTTTCCTGCCTGGGAGTTGAAAGTTCTTAGCCCATAAGGCAACAGTGAGAAATCTAGAACAGAGCATGAGCAAAAGCAATACTTCCATGCCTGTGTTTTGCAAAGAAGCCCCTGGAGGTGGGGAAGGCCAGGTGCCACTGATAGGTGTTTCAGATGAAGAGTCCCAGAGAGCTGTGAGGGGGATCTGAGAGAAGAAGAGACCTGGCTCTCATTAACCAGAGAGCCCTGGGAAGTGACAAGACCCCAGGAAAAGGAAATCACTTTAGAGAATGTTCTGGAAGCACAGTCTTATCCAGCCTTGCAGAGATTCCACACACTAGCAAAGACACGAGGAGCAGCATAATTCCTAATCCCAGGATAACACGGGGCTCACCAAGGAGGCAGGTCAGCAGGAACCTGCAAAGGACAAAGGCCATGTCCATGGCAACCTACAGAGACCAATGCACAGGGGCAAGCCTGGTGATGGACATCATGAGTGACACTGAAGACTGGATGCCTGGACACCACGTAAGTCTCCAGGAAATTTGTCACTGCTGCAGAATAGGAGAGGGATTCCAAATTGACGCTGATGACTGTGCTACCACTATGGCAGAAGTCAGTCTTAAAACCAGCAAAGAATAGAGCTGGTTCTATATCTTTCAGACCCAGGTGGTGAACCAGGTCATGTTTTTCTAACGTTTTCCTCTCCCACATTCAGCAGGTGGGCGCCTTGTGAGGTTATATGACGTGAGGGTCACAGTCAACAAATGAGAACTCAGGGCCAGAGTTGCCTGGGGATGGCATGATGGGAGGCCCTGGCTTTCCAGAGTGGTAGAAGTTGGGCCGATGCCCTGTCCAGGAGCTGAGGGTCAAGGAGGCACCAGGTGTGATTAGGAGTGCTTGAATGCAGGGAAGAGGATGGGGTGAGCCTCGCTCTCCTCTCCTGCTTCTCCTGCACCCCTCCTGTCTCGTGGGGTTATTTTCCCCAGAGCAGGGAAGGCACAGAGACCCTGGGGAGTTTTCTGGACGCTTCTCCCTAAGGGCCCCATTTTCCTTTCCCCTGGGTGGGAGGCTCCTACTTCCTCCTCCCCAGAGCACCCTGGCTGACCAGCACATATGGCCTCACTGCCTTACCTCCTGCAGCGCATCCTCCAAACGTCTGCACCCACAGGACAGCCAATGGGGGCCAGGGTTGCTCACTGGCTTTTCCTACTGTGGTCCTGTCCTCTGTTCCTTGGAACAACCTTTCACCTCCTGAGCCAACTCACCTTCCCCTTTCCCCCCTCTGACTTGCAGAAAGAGCACTCAAGTCCTCAAAGAAGGTGAAAGATCAGCAAGAGCAAAGCCAATGACCCTGCCCATGCATGCCACACAAATTATGCTGAGTTGGCCTTTGCAGGCAAAGCCACCAGCTCACAGGGTTCCTTTGGGAACATTAGAAAAAGAAAGCCTTCTAGGTTGAGAAGCCCCATGATGTTACAGCCTGACTTTCAAACCTCTGCTCACCTCAGGCTAAGCATATTTGTGCAGTGAGCATCCTGCCCAACCACGGCAGCTGCAAACATGGACATTGTCTTATCTGAGTTTCACAGGCATCTTTATAAGGCAGAGAGAGAATATGTTTCCCTATGGGGAAACTGAGGCTCAGAGATGTGGCAAAGTTACACAGCACAACAATGGGAGCACCAGCGTTCACCAAGTTCTTCATACTTCTTATCTCACGTCTGTCGGTAGCAATCATGCCACTGGACAGTTCTCAGTAGTCACCTGAATGTTGTGGCTTTTTGCTCGCACCTGGCCTCTGACATTCTTTCCCAATGTCTGAGGCCAACTTCTTGCCTTAATAAAATGCCATGCACTGGTTTTGGTATGAGAGTGCTGGAGGCTCCGTGAGCAGCATGGGCACTGACGTTCTGCAGCAAGTGTCTGATCACAAGTCTCCAGGCCCTGGAACTCCGGGGTAATCTCACTGTACACTCAGGGTAACAAATCTTGGCTGACATTTTATTTTCTTTTTTATCCTAGAAAAGACTTGAAATAAACATGAGTGAGTGGAAAGATCTATTTGGAGCTACGGGGTGGGGCGCGGTCTTTCTGCATTTCAGGGGTAACTGAGTTGGGGCTTCTGCCAATGCCTTAAGCCCACAACACCATTTTTTTTTAACTGGGGGCTGAACCCAGGGCCTTCATACTGAGCTACATACCCAGTCTTTTAAAAAAAAATTTTTTTTGAGAAGGAGCTCACTAAGTCACTAAATAGTCCAGGTCAGGCTCAAATTTATGATCCTCCTGCCTCAGCCTCCCAGAGTGCTGGGATTGCAAATGTGTACCACTAGGACCAGCCCCAACTGCCATATTTTGCCACACTAGCTGCTTCCCTGTCAGGCTCAGTGTGGAGTTGAGCTCCTCACTGGCCACACTCCATATGAAGGTGAGCCCCCTGCCCTACCCACCTTCACCGCACCCTGCTCCAGAGCCCTCCTGGCTCCCCAGGCCCCTTCACCAACTCAGCTGTTCTCACAGAATCCACCCAGGGGCTTCAACCAATCCTGAACTGCCATGGGTGAGGAGAAGAGTCTGTACTTCAAGCTGACATGCTTGTGAGATGAAGCTTTGGTTGTTGGGGGACAGGGCTTGGGAAGGGGCCAGTGTACTTCTGCTTGTGGGAAGTTTGCTTCACTGTGGCTGGGAGAGCTTTGCAGACTTGGCTTCCCAGATGGCACCATGGCCCTCCAGTAGCTCCTCCCACACGAAATCAGGACTGACCTCTGTGACCCAGGGGCCCAGCCAGAGCGAGTCTGGCTTCTGCGGGCACGCCATAAGAGGCATCACGCCCCTCCGCCTTGGCCTCTGGGGAAGCCAGCAGTCACCTCACAAGGGTGCCCACGTACAGAGCCACTGAGCCACCTTGGAAGCGAATCCTCTACCCTCACTCAAGCCCACAGATGAGCCCACCCCTGCCCACATTTGACCGCAACTCCACGAAAGACGAGGCTAGAACTCCAATCACTTCCAAATTCCTGATGCACAGAGACCAAGAAATAGTGAATAACTAGAGTTGTTTCAAACCACCAGGCTTTGGGCAATTCATTACACAGTATTTGATCACTAATACCTCATCACCACTATTAGATGTTCCAGTGTTTTTAATCCCTCCTAGGTGAAGCACAGAGAGGTTGAATGGCAGTCTGAAATCACACAACAAAGCTACTGTACTTAGCTTCCATATAAAACTCAGCTTCTACACTTCCACACAGAGCTGCTGGATCTGTATTGCCTCTTTATCTGCCTCTCTCCTGAGCCATATCTTCATTCAGTTCCTGGTCCCCATCCCTGCTCCATCATCTCTGTGGAAAACAGACTCATTCCTTTCATCTCTGAGTCCTTTGTGCTCCAGCCTGGCCCCCTAATGTGGAGATGGTATCCACCACTGGTCCTGAGCTAATGGGGTCCTGTGTGGACCATGGGAGCTGAGAAAGTTTGTCACTGTGCTGTCTGCAGAGGGCTCTGATATACTAGGTTTAGATACTGCAATAAATGAGACAAGCAGTTTCGAGCTCTGTACTCAGCTTGTCAGATTGGCTTAAAGAAAGAATGACCAGAAAAATAAGACCTTAATCAAGGAGGAAGCCCCTAATGTGAAGACGAAGGCTCAGTTTCTACAGCGAATCTATTGAGTGTGATGTTTTCACAACCCTCTTTGAGTGTCCAGGCAGAGTGTCCAGCAAGGAAAACAGCCTGCGAAGGACAGAGACAGGGAAGGACACTCAGCTATGTCTCTGCTCCTTGGGTTCCCTCGCCCAGAGCGCGTCCACCTCTCCTGGAGGGAAGACCTCTCACCTTAGGAAGGGAGCCCCAGGCAGGACCCTGGGAGCCTGCCAGACCTGCCTCTCCACACCGCTCCTTCAACATTTCCACAGGGCGGGCTTCCAGCTCCATCGCACTTGTCCTGACTCCTAACAGCTCGTCTTTCCACTCTGCCTTCCCCAAGCCGGTCCATGAGAAACAAGTCACAGCTAACTGACATTGGTGTTCGTAGAGGTCCCAGCCACACATGGTCCTGGATGAGAAGAGGCCCAGAGACAGCTCCTGGTTGCACAGTCGTGAGACAGGTGACAGGCACATGACTCCCAAGTGATGGGATTCCATTAACTTGAATTCCCCAAGAAGTATGTCTCTGTCCCATTAAACTTGGCCGCCTGAGACAGATGGGCAGGGCAAACGTCATATGGAATGACAAACACCAAGCAAAAGCCTTCAGATCTGTAACCATCTGAGGAAGGGTTTGGGTGGGAATGTGAGGCAAAGCATGCTGGGAAACATTCCCAGCCGTCAGGCTTAATTTCCCCAGGGAGCAAGCTATGCAGCGCCCCCTGTGAAAATGTCTTAAGGGACTGAGCTCGCCTGCCTGTCTGCAGCCTCCCTTGGGAGCACTTCCTTCTTCCATACTTTGCAGGAAGGACACTTGTTCCTTCCCAGCAAGAACAGTGGCTCCTTGACAGGGTGAGTTTGACCCACAACAGACAACTGCTTTTTCTTCTTTACAGGCACCAGTTCGGTGCCTCGAAGCAGAAGCCTTTGGCAGTGAGACAGCATCCTCTCTGGAAGCCTGAGCTCCACACCAGACCCATTGGAAGTTTAGGTTCAGGCAAGTGGGCTGGGGAGTCAACACACACTCTCCTCCTCGATAGCACTCTTGAGTTGCCAGGAACTGAAAACCCAACTGAGACTTTTTTGGAATGTACTGCTGAAATTCTCACAATATCTCTGCTTCAAGTACAGCTTGTTCCAGGGTTTTGAGTTGTCTCCAGGAAGTAATTTTGGTCATCTTCTCAGCACTGCTGTCTTCTAGTTGTTTTCATCTTCTGGTATTAAGCTGTGAGAAGACAGCTGTCAGTAGTTCCAGGCTACACCTTCCCAGGTTCAAATTCCTCCAGCAATAGTTTCCTCCTCTACTAAATGAAAAACAAATTCCTGTGTCTGGCTTTCATTAGCCCAGAGTGGACCATGTATCTATTTCTGAGCCAATCACTGAAGCCAGCAGAGTGGAATGAATGCATTCATTGGTTCATCCTAGGTCACACACACCCTTAAAATCTTGGTGGTGGAGACTGGGAGGGATGGTGTTCCCCAAAGGGAAACTGGGGTGTTGGTGCTGTGGGCATGGGACAAGATAATAAATGGTAATGAAAACAAGTGTCTGCCACATCACTGTCACCAGCAGCCATGATACATGACATGGACAGACAATTGGAGTTCCAGGAGCATGCATATCTGTACCTCAGTGACGAGAAATCACAAAACTTTTAATGCCGTTATTAAACGTTTTTGCTGTTAAAAATGTTGACAAGACCACAAACCAATCATGCATATGGTGGTTGCTGCCATCTGCTCCTTCTAGTCGCTCTTCTTTATGGCTAGAGATAGTGAACTTGGGTTTGGATGCTGACTAGGGAACATGGTTTTATCCTGACTCTACACAGGGGTGAATTGCTCTGGGAGTGAGATGTGACCTAAGCTAGCCCAGTCAGAATGACTCTTGGGACTTTTATTGATTTCTCTCCTCCTTTGGCAGGACATATGACAACAAGCAGCCTGGGAGCTGTGGGCAGTCACGTTGGGGCTACAGAGAAGTGAGACTAAAGGACAGTGCTGCCACATTGAAAGAAGCAAAAGGGGAAGGAGAGAAGAGAGTGGGAGGTGTGAGAAAGAGAGGGAGAAAGGAGGAAAGAAGGGAGGAAGATAGAGAAGAGGAGAATGAATAAAAGAGAGAAAGCTGGGCCGGGGGTTTAGCTCAGCAGTGTAAGTGCCTGCTTGGCAAATGTGAAGTTGTGAGTTCAATTCCCAGTACCAAAAAAAAAAAAAAAAAGAAAGAAAGAAACCCAGCCTTAGTGACACAGTTGTGTTCTAGATCAAGCATCACCTGAAGCCGACTTGCTCTGGAGACAAACTCTAAAATAGATGTGTATGTAGAGAGGGGCAGGTACTGGGCCATGTGAGCAGAGCTGGGCAAAGGCCAGTACACCCTGCATGCACATCTGTCTCAAAGTCTGTCTCCTTGAAAACCTAAGCCGTGACACAGGGTAAGTAGGAGTCATCTGTGTGGCGCGGTATCAAAGGCCTGACTCCAGTTAACAGTCATGTCTTCCCCTCCTCCTTCTTCCACTGCCTCCTCTTCTTTTTGTTTTTTCAGTACTAGACACTGATCCCAGAACCTCTGCACTGAGCCACTTCCCAGTGCTTTTGTTTATTTTGAGCCAGGGTCTTGGTAAGTCACTAAGTTGCCCTGGCTGCATTCAGACTTTCATTCCTTCCTGACTCAGCCTCCGAGAGTATTGGGATTGCAGACATGAGCCACCATGGCTGGCTGGCCTGTGTCCTTACTGATGGGAATACAGCCTTAGGAGATTTTGTCGCTGCGTGAACGTCGTAGTGTTACACACAGTGAGTGAGACAGCCGCAGCCCACTGGGCGGGATCACCCATGGGAGCACTGAGAAACACAAGCGTCCGTCCTGACCGAAACACCATCCTACGACTTCTTTCCCGGGACTCATGTGAATAGTGTTAAAAAAGCAATGTGGTTGAGAAGCACAGACACTGGAGTTTTATCTAAAATTAAAAGAAATATTTTCACCAGAGAGGCAATACAGGTTCATTATAGAAAAACCTGGAAAGTTCAAATAGCCAAGTGACTTAATCCGTTAGGACTCCCACAGCCTTCCGTGAACAACACCGATGGCTTTGCATGATGAATTTGAAAATATGTACTGACCCCCTCATGGCCCAAGGCCTGCATGCTTCGGAGGCCCGGAGGAGGGCAAGGCCTGGCCTCTGTCCGCGCTGCCGCTGGGGTATGCGACCCCGGGAGCAGGTGAGAAGAGCCCAGCTCTCTGACTCTAGACCAGCACTTTCCTAGTCACAATCTCTCCCAAAGCAACAGTTGGCGGTCAGAGCTTCTAAGCACAGGTTTTGGTGGAGCAGAGGGTGGGGTGAGGAGACTTCTAGCCCCGGAAATCCAACACTTCGCTCTCGTCCTGGCTCTGCCACTTCTTCCTTGCCGGTTGGGATTTTCACCTGGTGGGGTCTCTGTGCTGCGGTGCAGGAGAAACGAGCTAAACAGGGGAGGATCCAGGCGCGCAGTGGCTCTGGCTGCCTGCAGGGGGCACTGCTGAGAAGAGGACAAAACTCACAGTGGGGAGGTGAGACACTCCTCCCCAGACAACACGTTATTGCCACCGAGGGTCCCCCGTGGGGCTCCCAGGGGAACAGAGAGGGGCCTCCTGGGGCGGCAGGGGCCTCCAGCAGAGCCAGTGCCTCGCAGGGTGGGGCCAGAGCTGGAGCCTGGTACATCTCAGTAAAAGGCTTAATTTATCTTAGTTCTCTTTGGCCGAGGGAGATGACAGGAGAATGTTTGACTTTCTTTCTTTTTTTCTAAAGAAAACTTTCCATTGTAGAAATGGCATGTGTTTATTTTTAAAACTCCAGCCACAGGGCTATGTAACTTCTGGGGGAGGGAGAAGGCTTGGGGGCCGGTACTGACCCTCCTGGCATTAAAATCTGCTCTGGGTTTCTTTAGCCAGTCGAATCCTCCTGGACCTCTCTCTTTCAAGCAGAACAGAAATCTCGTTCGTGGATGACAGGGAAAATGACAAAGAGGAAACCCAAGGTCCAGGGAGTTAAAATACTGTCACAATAACTATGCCTGACATTTAGTGAGTCCTTACTATGTGCCAAGCACTGATCTAGATGCTTTATGCACTGGACGTCCCTGGGAAAGAGGTTTATTATTTGTACCTTATAGATGCGAAAGTGCAGTCTTAGAGAAGGAGTTGCCAGCCCCAGGTGGTGAAGGGAGAATCACACACAGGTTCGGCTGACCCCAAAACCATAACTCACTATCTTGTGTTGTGACAGAACCTTGGAGCCCTGTGCTCATTACTTCAGCCAGGCAGGGGAGCCTTTGGTTTGGGAAAAGGGCCGATACTCCCCCCTCGGCCTAAGACCCAGGCCTCCTCCCTCTATGCTCACCATGTGGGGGATGCCAGGACCAGCCGTTCCCTAAAGTAGAAGCTTATTGCAGAAGGACCCACTCAAACTCACTTCCTGCCTCTTGGCCACAAGCCCTGCCTCTGAAAATTCCCTTTTAGGTACAGGGGACGGAGAAGGAAGGAGGCACCTGCAGAAAGGGAGGGGTCAGAGGCATTGCTTGGGGTCAGGGAAGCAGGTCCCGCTAACTGTGATGGGCTGGGGGTGGGATGCAGAGCTCAGAGTGCATGGCTCCCCAGCCTCCTTTCCTAACAGTCTGACCTTGGATGAGTTACATAACCTCTCTGCGCCTGGATTTCCTCATCTGTCCAATAGAATAGAAGTACCTATTGTGAGGGTCTCATCACGCATCATGAGGGCTATAATGCATTTAAAACAGTACCTGGCATGAGGGAAAGGCTTCACAAAAATCAGCTACTGCTGTTCTCCAAGTGAACCAGGGTGAACAGATATTCACAGCTGAAGAATAAATGGTCAGACAGGGGGTATGGTGTTCTGTAATGTCTTCTCTCCCACTGGTCAACAGTGCAGCCCCTACGCCAGGTTCCTTTTACCTGATATTTGAACCCGGATACTCCTCTTGGCTTGAAATTCTTGGGATTCTCAAAAGAACCTAATGAGGTTAAAAGCCCCAAACTCCTCTGTTCCAGAATGTTCCAATATGGATCTGAAGTTCTATGAGGGACCATCACGACCTTCTACTTCTCCAGGTACAGGTTCCATTAGGAGTTATCTCTTATGTAGCTAAGAGAAAGGATAGTACCTGACATACTGGAAGAATTTGTTCTTCCTGTCCCTACCCCTTTTCTGGTGGTTCTTGTTTGGGTCTGCTGGACCTGTGTTTCTAAGCTATATATCCAGAGCAGACTGGCAAAATCTTAGCACTCTTTTGATCATCACAGTCAAGCACACAATCACTGCCATCATCACCAGTATCATCCTGGTCAGTGTCAGCATCTCCTCTAAAGCCTGGTTACCATCGCCTCTACCAGCACCCGCACCATTGCCTCCCCTAACCTCCTCCATCATCGGCTGGTCCTCCTCTTTGTTATCACCACTGCTGGGATCTTGCATATGATCACCTTTATGCTTCCACGATCACCTGCTGCTCAGGGTCAGTCAGAATCCTTGATAGTAAGAAACAGAAACTCCAGTCAGCTATCAAGGAAAAAAGTGATTTGGGGGTGAGGGTATGAAGTCTCATACATCCAAAGCAGAAAGACTGTCCTAGAGAGGATGGTGGCCAAGGGACTCAAACACTCAAACACCAACAGGAAACTTTCTTTCTCTCCTCTCTCCATTGTTCATTTCATTCTCTTCTGTAGACAGATCTTGTCCATATAAACAACATGGATTTATATGCTGGCTACACAGTGACCCAAAAGCGCAAGAATTTCTACCTCCCAATATCAGACTGAAAAGTTCAAGGAAGGCGCTGGAGATTTAGCTCAGTGGCACAGCACCTGCAGCAAGTGCAAGATCCTGAATTCGATTCCTGGTACAAAATAATAATAATAATAATAAGTCCAAGGAAGACCCTTGGCTGATCTAGTTTTGTAACCTTTGGGCTGATCACAGTGGTTGGAATATATGTTCTATGACTGACCCAAATTGGACACATGCCTAGTAAAGACACAGACACTAGGAAAAGCTTAATGAACAGGTGATCAGTCCTGGTTTGCATCCACATTGCATCCTACCACTGTCACCATCACGACTGTCCTTGCCAACATCACCATAGCCATCACCTTCACCACTCTGACCAATCTGCTATACCTTTGCCATCACTGTCATAACTACTACTGTCACATCACCACTACCACCATCACCGCCACCACCACCATTGCCAACATCAGCAGCATTGCCAAGACCACCTTCACCATCATCACCACCTTTACCACCACCGTCACCAGCATCGCCGGTGCCACCACCACCACTGCTAACACCACCTTCACCATCACCACCACCTTCACCACTGCCATCACCACTGTCACCATTACTACTACCGCCACCACCATCCCTGTCACCACTACCATCACTTTTTCCCTAAGAACTGTAATGTCTCCAGCATCGAGTTTCACATTTGAAACTGCAGCGAAAGCAAGTTTGATGAAATCCCCAGCCCTGCAGAAACTATCTCTGGGAGAGAATGTTGACATATTGGAGGAGATGGACTCGGAGTTCCTGGCCATGGGACAGGAGCAAAAAGACAAGCTGTGGGAACAGAGTCCGCACCCCAGCAGGCCCAGTGTTCTTGCAGCCACCACGTCTGCACAGCCCTGTCCCAGCCCAGTGCCCCATCCCCAACCAGGGCCCTCCCACATCTGCCCCCTCTTCCCGGGCAGGGGCTTGCTTTTGGCTCAGTGCCTCATGTTCCTGCTCCTCTCTGAACAAACATCTGTTTCCAGATGGTGTCCCAAAGCCTTATAAAGTTGAGGAAAGGCCTGATTTAATACATCTAGAGCAGACCCGCCTGTCAGAGGCAAGTTGATGTCAGGAACGAATCAGTGGAAGAAAGCAGGACCCCTCATTTCCTGAGGGGGCGGGGTGTGCAAGAAAGACAAACAGGGCTCCCCACCACACTTCACAAATGACCTTAAGAAAGCAACCACATTCAGGAAAAAGGGGGAGAGGGGAAAGACGCCTTTGTAATGAGGTTTACAGAACAAACGTTTCAGGCAGGTCTGCATTCACGGCTACTGCTGCGGGTGAAGGAGCTGGAGGGGAGAAGCTCAGCCAGGAGAGGGAAGCACCCCCAGACTTACTGGCCACTGACTACAGTCCAAACAACAGGCTGAGCCTGAACCTGGGGCCTGGGTGGAGCCCGACAAGGCAGAGACCTGGCCCAGGTTTGGCTGGATGACCACACTCTGACCTCTCTGTGCCCAGTTTCTACAGGTGTCTCGTAGCAGCGGAGCCTCAGAAGGTTTATGAATGTCCTTCTGAGCAGGTGTGTGTGTGTGCGTGATGGGGTGCTCCTGACTTGGAGCAAGGAGACCAGCTCCTAAGGTGAGGTTCAAAGAGTGAGTGGTGTGGTCAAATGAGGGAGGCCACAGTGGTAGGGGTAGGCACAGGACTGGGGGACAGAAGCGCACAGAGACACAAGGCTGTAACTTGCACGTCCCAAATGCTGGTAAACAGGAATCTGTTCCAGTAAACAAATCAGGCTCTTTGTTATCTGTCTGTCGTCAACCAGAAACATCTGTCCTCAGACCAAAGTGCCTGCTTTTCCAAAAGCTCTGCTGCCTGTCAGGGGGAGCACACGGCCTGGGCTGCTTCTCTAAGCCCATGCTCGGGGCGCCTTCCACTTGCTCCATGCAGAGGCCCACATTCGGAGCACTGTTTCCACAGGCAGACACTCAGAGTGACCCCCTTCTCTACTGACTGTTCTGCCTCCAAAAAGCTGCAAAGGGAGCCTCATGTGAGCATTTGCTCATGGCTTCTGACGTCCGCCCACAGCATGAGGATCCCTGTCTGCTCTTAGGGATTTGGTGCTTTCCTAGGCCTCACGCACATGATCTCATTCAAGTGTTTCATATTCCCATGACTAGGGATTAATATTCCTCTGTCACAGACAGGGGGAAACTGACTTCCAGTGAAGTTGAGATAGTTACTGGTAGACACACAGCTTACAGATGGAAAAGCTAGGACTCAGGACTCCTGGGTGCTTTTTTTAAAACTTGAGTCAGCAAAATGGTTTCAGCAGAAGTGCTAATCTCTAGGTTGATGATAGCATCTTGCTTTGAGAAGCCTAAGGAGTTGTGTGTGCTTGGGTGGTGATGCTCTATAGTTGATTAGTGATGCCTGCCAGTGGTATGGGAATAGGAATATTGGAACAAATAAAAAGGACTAAGGTCCCAGTACCTTGGGTATCTGAGTCATTTGATGCATCGCTAGCAAGGATGGGCCACAGAAAAGGTTGGAACTTCTACCCTGTTTGTTCTCCCTCTCCTTTCCTGCAACCTGAGTCCTGCCACACTTCAAGGCCCAACTCAGGCCTTCCCTCCGGGAAGCTTTCCCAAACCTCCAGCACAATTCCTAGTCTTCCCACTCTCCTTCATGTCCCAAGACACCAGTCATCCACCTACTTATTTGGTCCTGGGCACTGCTCTGCTCTGCTCTTTCCTGCACACCCAAACCCCTGCAGAGGCCCTCAGAACTTCAAAACCTGCCTTGGTTTTGCTTCTACCAGGAGCTCCATAACTGGCAGGGACTGACTGATCTGTGACCTAGCTCTGGAAAATGGGCAAGCAGTGTCCCCTCTCTCAGGTGCAGGAACACAAGACTTAAGAGGAGGCAAGAACTAGTGTGAGCCCAGTTTTTGCAGTTGCCTTTATGGCAACACTGCACCCAAGACTGGACACTTTACACGTGCCGCTACACCCAGTACTCCCAGCGCCTCTAGGACACAGGAATTGTCCTCCCCATCACTCAGACTTTAAAATCAGATGCAGAGCCTGTATGATTTGCCCAATGTCACATAGGTAAGATTCACTTTACTAAGAGTGGAGCCAGCCCTCAAAACTACCAATACAGCTTCTAGGTGAATAGAGAATGGGTCAAAGCTGTTTATGCCTGTTGGAATAAGGCCATGTTGGAGTTACTCTCCAGCCACCCAAGATCAGAGTAATGTAGGCTGTTTGGGGCCTCTGGTGTTCCTGGCAGAAGTCAGCAAGAAAGCTGGCTAGGAAAGCTCTGGAAGGGTCTGGAGTTGACCATTGAATGTGGCCTTTGTTAAGCACACATGTCTCAAATCCTACTTAGCAGGATCAAATGATCATCTAGACTTGTCCATTAGCCTGCCCTAACAGGCATTTCCTCCCTGAAGGCCTCCATTGGGCCATGCAGCCTGCTATTTGAAGCCTTAGATAGTCTTGGGCTTGGCCGTGTGACTCACTTTGTCAAGGGACATTAGCAGGATCATACATACAGAGACATGAAAAGCCATCTTGCAACCTTGCTTCTGGAAACCAGCTTCATGGTGTAAAGATGCGTAGGAGAGATTGCAGAATGTTCTAAGGTCACCTACAGTGGCCCCTGGAGGAGGAGACAAAACTTTGGATGTGTCCATCCCAGTCAAACTCTTGCCAAGTTCCCACAATGCAGCCACACGAGTAACCTCAACTACACTACTTAGAGCAGCAAAACCATTCAGCTGAGACCTGTCAATTCATAGGACTAAAAGAAATACTAAATCATTGTTTCAACCTCTGAGTGTTGGAATTATTTGTTACACAGCTACAGGTGACTGAAGTACTGTCCTCATTACTGTTCCTATCATTCTTAGATATGGCTGGGTTGCCAACAGTCCAGAAGAATGTATGTGTCCTATACACTCTTGACTTCTATATACCTGGGATCCATGTATGGACACATACTACACACACACACACACACACACATACACACATACACACATACAGTGGGGGGCATCCCTGGATTGATAAAGGGGGTCTGCATGATCCTTCCAGGAGCACAACCAATGCACTTGACTCCAATCTTAATTAGAAAATTTGCTTTGAGCCTAATTAATAAGCTCCTAGGGCCTCCTGGGGAGCCTGGCCTTCCCCACACATCTGCAGACCCTACCCTTAACCCTCATCCCTGCTCTGCAGGTCACAGCTCCATATGGCCACTGTGGGAAGGACATGAGGATTCAGGAAAAGACATTTCCAAATACCTGTTCTGCAGCTCTCATCAGGAGCCTCCTCAGGCCTGAGGCCCCAAGGTGTTCTCTCTGGTGACACTGCACAATGCTCTCCCCTGGCCTGGGGCAAATGTTTGATTTTACAGCCTGCACAAAGGCTACATAAGAGCCCAAGTCCCAGAGAGCACCTGCCGGTTCATCCCACATCTGCCTAGGGCCGGCTTTAGTTTCTGCCCTTTGAGATCTGCATCCCATACCTATCAATAGCTCCCACATCCAGCTCGGAAGCACAGCACCTTTGATAGCTTCCCTTTACCCTCAGGACAAAGTCCAAAGCCCTCCTCGTGGTGGGCCCAATTTCTACAAACCACTCAGCTTCCCTGAAGTACCTCTCACTTCCTCACCTCCACTTCCCACTCTGCACAGATGGGACCCTCTGCCTGACCACCCGGCTTCCCTTTATCTCGCTCCTCTGCTCACCCTCAGGCCTTAGGCTCCCCAGATACCCACAGCAGTACCTAGCAGTATGGCACATGGCACTGGCCTGCTTTGTTATATCCCCAGCACCAGAACAGGTCCCAGCCCTACAAAAGGCTTCATAAATATTTGCTAGATGAATGGTTTTTGAGCTAGGATTGTTCTAACCCATCCACTTCTATCCCTTCCTTGTCTGCTAATCTCTACATGTTATATAAGAGGAAGGAGAGGCACAGAGCTTGGAAAGAGCTAGAACTCCCCACCCCCACTCACCATAATTTATCACATGCACGGTGCCTTACTGATTCCTATCACTATTCCTAGGGCCTTGTGCCATGCTGAATGCTGCATGGGTAGACACTGGCACCCCTGCTCCTAGGAGCTCACAGCCTCAGGGAACAGACTTGGGTCCAGTTGGGATAGAACTCAGGCTAGAAGACGGCACACCACCACAGTGGTTCTTAGGAGCAGGGCTTCTCACTCCTGTGAGTCCAGGCTTGTGTACTACTTGACCCCACAAAGCCACTAGGGACACAGGAGAGTCAGAAGCAGAGCTGGAGACCACAAAGCTTTGGAAAGAACTATGGCATGGGGAGTCTGTAGCGTTTGGAGAGGTTCTGGTGGGTTCCAGCCCAGCCCCTCAGGTGGGCTTCTTGGGTGGGGTTTACCAGCAGTCATCACTGCAAGAGAAAGATGGGCCTGAGGAAAAAAATTTAAAGGAGGAAAGGTTTACTTTGGCTCATGTTTCCAGAAGTTCCAGTCAATGGTTAGATGATTTCACTACTTCTGTGCCTGGAGTCAGACAGAAATGTGTTGGCAGAAGGCTGTGGTCAAGGTAAGCTGCTCATTTCATGGAGGCTAACAAGCAGAGAATGAGAGAACCTGTCCTCTTCCTTTCTCTCTTGTTCCATCCTGGTCCCCAAGCATATTCAGGGTGGGTCTCCATCACCAGTCTGGTGTCCCAAACACCAATCATCTCTGGAAACATCTCCATAATCACACCAAGAAGGGCATTTTACTGATTTCCTAGGTGTTCCTAATCCAGTCAAGTTGACAATCAAGACTGACATCACAGGCACAGACGAGCTTCCAGCCTGTGAGACCAAAGGGCTTCCAGTGGAGTCAGGACTTGCTCTTTCACCATTGACTGCCTTCCCTCTTGGCTTCATTCTCAGGCTCCATCTTTTTTCCAATAGTGACAAGATGCACACTGTGACCCCAGCCAACAATCTGTTAGCCCATCCCAAAGAAATAGCTGTCCCTTCCCACTCAGTGCAGACTGATACTCATTCCCTGGACTGGGTTGCTCCCCATCTTTGACCAAGAGGTTCACTGGTTAGGTTAGTTCATTTGCCCTGCCAGAGCCATGTGGACAGAGGAAGGGTCTCCAAAGGAAACAGAGCCACAGTTGCCAGGAGAATGGGGAATAGAGTCACATCAGCTAAAACAACCCATATCTGTTTTCCTGTGACCTCTAGGTGATTCCATTTTTTAGCCAGGTGTGAGCACCCGGGAGTCTGATTACTGCCTCTGACAAAGGGAGCAGTGGAGAGAGGAGTGTCCAGGGAAGACCTGACAGCAGGCTCTCAGCAATTCCAGGACAATGCAGACTTTGGGAAGAAAGGGATGTGGTGTAAAAACCCATGGTGAAAACAAGCGAAGTGGAGCTCATTCCGTAAAACTAGTTTCAGAGCCAAAGGCAGGATTTTACAAGGCAGAGGACAGGAGAATGAAGATGACCTGCCTGGCAGACAGCAAATACGTGAAGGAAAAAGATTAACTCAGAAAATTCCTGAAGAACCATCCAGATTTGTGCACAGGGGTGTTTTCCCTTAGCAGTCCATCCCAGTTCCCAGAGTGACCATTTTCATCTAGGAGTATAACTGCGACCAAAGTTAGCAGTGAAAGCCCTCTGCCTTCTTGCTGCACATCAGAAATTGTATTTCCTGGGACTCTCCTTACGTCCCTGTCCTTCTTTCTGGGGACCCCCAGAGACCCTTTCTCTCCTGGCCTGGCACCAGGTCAAGGATTTTATGGCTCTGCTCCATGTGGTGATTGCATGACAATGTGGCTTAATTTCCCCACTAAGCTCTGTAGTCCTGGAAGACAGGGTCACTTCACCTGTAAATCTCCAGGCTGGGATCCTGGCTCTGGAAGAAGAAGAAGAAGAAGAAGAAGAAGAAGAAGAAGAAGAAGAAGAAGAAGAAGAAGAAGAAGAAGAAGAAGAAGAAGAAGAAGAAGAAGGGGAAAAAGAAGGAGGAGGAGGGGGGGAGGGGGAGGGGAGGGGAGGAGGAGGAGGAGGAGGAGGAGAAAAGAAGAGCATTTAAGGAAAGCCCAATTTGCTGTAGCACTTATCTGGGAAAGTCAGTATTTAATCAGAGAACTTCTCTGGGGTCAGAATTTCAAACAGGCCCAGAGAAGGAAAGAGACATCCATTCCCCCAGGAAGTCTCAGCATAGGCTGTTACCCAGCCACCAGGAGTAAATGGAGACAAACTGCCGCTTGTTGGCTTCTTTCATTTCACATCTGGGAGCCCAGAGGTAGTTTGTCCTACATGATACTTGCAGTGACACCATTTACTGAGTGCCTGTTATGTGCCAGGCACTGTGCTTTATGTGCATTTCCTTATTAAATCCTCTCCCAAATTGGTAGATACTTTTAGTATAAGCCCATTTCATAAATGAGAAAACTGAGACTTAGAGACAGTGACTACAGAATAATGGAATATGATCTATGTCTGGGTTTTTCTGACTTCAGTGGTCCCAGGAAGCTCCGGGGTTGGGACATTTTTCCAATGTTGGGGTCCACAATGCCGGCATGTCCCCCTCCCCTCTCAGCTCCCAGTTGCAAAACCACCCTAGCCTCATACTGTTTAGGTTTCCCTGCCTTAGCATTCAAAGGCCCCTGGTAACTTGGGAAGGAAAACAACAGCTTGCCGAATAAGCAAGAACTGAAACTGATTTCCAGTCCAGTTCCTCTATACTGGCCTGTAGGAGAGTGAGGAAGCCCCAAATCCCTGAATTTCCCGGTCTGCACTGCCCAGCTGAGAAACTCTCCAGTGCCCCCTAGTGGTCTCTAACACCTCTGGGTTCTCAAGGATTGGTACTTGGCACAGGATCTCCCAGGGCACAGATTTAGAAACAAAGGTGCACTTAGTGAGGCAGGGCAAGGAAATCCTAGAGCTGGGACCGGAACCCAGAGCTCCTGGCCACCCGGGCCATTCTGCCCCCTTTCTTTCCCAGTACCCTTTCGTGGTAACAATGTTACAACACATTACTTAGGACATAATTAGTGTGTTACAAGTTCAAGACACTCTCTTAAATGTGCCACCTCTGTTAGATGTGCTGTGATACTGTATTACACATTTAACTCCCGCCTGTCCATGAGCACATGGTGAAGCTTGTAACAGCACCCCGTGTTACTATGAAGGATCGCCCCTATCTCCCATTCACATTCAAGGACCAGCTTTCTCTCCTCTGCACGGCTCCTGCTTTCTTCAAAAACACAATCCCACCACCTCATTTGCAGGAATGTCCAGAGGCACAAGGAGATAAAGCTTCTTGGGACACAAAGCTTACTTAAAGTGACCAGAGGTGACAAAGGAAGAGAGGAAACTACCAAAGCAAAATGGCCTTCAGCTTTTTTCTAAGTGAATGGAATGGGAATAGGAAACAGCAGCCGGAGGGGAAAGGGGTAGCAGGGCAGCAGGACACCTGCAGGGATGGAGCCTGAGTGTCACAACTGCTCGCCTTGGCTAGCCAGCCAATGTGCAGCCTGGTCCAGCCACAGGAACAGCACAGGGGCGAAAGCGAAGAAGGGCCCTAGATCTGTACAAGCAGACAGGGCACAGATCAGGACCTGCAGGCTTGCGTGAGCCCCGGCTCCTCTTCTCTTCTTGACCTGTTGAAGTCTCAGTCTCAGAAAACAGAAAGGGATGCTAGGGCTACTGGCCTTTTCACCCCGGAGTCAAGATGTAAGTGCCAGATAAATCCTCCTCCTCAGAGTGATGGAGAGGGTACGGAATTCGAGATACAGAGACCAAGGTGGGGTCAGTAGGTGGGAGGAGCAAGAAGTGTGGGGGTCACACGATGTCAGGGGAGAGGTTCCGATACGCTGCTTGGGACACGAGGTCCATTTGGAAGTCCTGCCCAGGACTCAGCCAGGTGTCCGGAGCATCCCAAAAGCCGATCTCGCTTAGCGCTGGGAGCAGGAGGGCGGCAGGAGGCTAACGGGCTCTCGGTGTGAATCTGGAGAAGGGAGAGGAGTGCAGCACCAGCTCCAATCCACACACCCTTCCTGCCTATAAATAACCCCAAGTGTCACTTCAAAGAGGACAGGGAGCGCGGGAGAGGGGCTCCTGGGCCGACAGGCGAGTGCAGCAGGCCCCCGCACACCACGCCCCCCACCCGGGGCGAGTTTGCATAAATAAACAAATCCAAACCGCCTGCCCCGCAGGAGGTGGAGGAGGAGTGGGGAGGAGGAGGAGGGAGGGGGCGGGAGAGATTAGTTTGGGAAGTAGCACGGATTGCTCATCCGATCCGTGCAGCCGCAGGGAGTGTGTCAAGTTACAGAGGCGCCGGAATCTGCCCCAGTGCTCCTCGGCGGCGGCCGAGACCCACCTCTGCCAGTGGAGCCCTCCGTGAGCGCCCCTGCCCCCGGGGACTGAAACTGGTTGGCCGGGGGGGACGCGAGACACCCGGCGGCACCGACTTCGCGGCACCAACTCGGGGATCTGCACGCGCTGGACAGGAAAGGCGCGCGGAGAGCCGGCCAGATACCCCTAACTTTCCTGGACTTGAAACATTCTTCGAAATAACTTTTTGCTCACTTAATTGTGCCCTGATTTCCGCTGGTCGTGACTTTCAGCTTTCTCCCTCCTACTGCTAATTTTTCCGGCCCTCTTTGCACGGAGCAAAGGAAAGGGACGTTCGCCAGCTACACGAGTCCTTTCCCCTCAACTCCGCAGTTTGGATCGCGCCTTTTGGCAGCGGCTCTGGCTTTTATTTATTCTATTTATTTATTTATTGGTTCTCAAGACGCGAGGGGATGGTGGCGGAGCGCGCCCGCAAAGCTGAAGCCGCTGGCGCCCGCGGCCCTGGGGAGCTAGGCGCGCCCGGCACGGTGGCTCAGGCAGAGCACTGCGCGCGGCTGCCGAGCCCAGGGTCGTGGGGGCTGCTGGCGCTGGCGCTGTGCTCGCTGGCGCTCAGCCTGCTCGCCCACTTTCGGACGGCCGAGCTGCAGGCCCGGGTGGCGCGCCTGGAAGCGGAGCGCGGGGAGCAGCAAATGGAGACGGCTATTTTGGGACGAGTCAACCAACTGCAGGACGAGGTCTGTGCTCTTTGTTGGCTTTCTCCCTCCCCGCGGCGCCCCCTCGCGCAGTCTCCGGACTGCACCGGCCCGCGCCCGCGGGCGCTCGCTCCCCGCACCAAGCGATACGCCGGGGCTCGCACCAGTTGTGTGTGGGAGGACCTGGGCCACAGACAGACGCCGCCCTTCCAGGACCCGGAGCTCTGGGGCGGCGGGAGCGTGATCCCGGTTCCCGCCCTAGACAGGCGACTCCGGTACCCGACGCTGGGAGCGCCCTGGGCGCGCGGGACAGGTGGAGGAAGGCAGGGCGCGCGGAGCTGCGCGGAGGCGGGCAGGCTGCGTTTCCTCCCTCGGCCCAGGCGCCGGTGGCGTGAGCAGCCCCGCGCCCACGCGGCAGAAAGCGAGCCCTGCTCAGCGGCCGCTGCACGCCGCACCCCAATGCCCCACCCCCACGAGGATAGGGCCTGTTAGGGTGACATCGGAAAGGAAGAGAAGGAGTCGGCCAAGTGTGCTGGCGTGGGGCGAAGGGCACAGTCTTTGCTGGAAGTGGCGTCTCGGTCCTTGCTGCTGCCCCAGGTGGCCAAGGCCCAAATGTGGGTCGCCAGGCTCTGCTCTCCAGGGTCACAACTGAGCCCATATTTTCCTGTCCCTCGGCTGGGTCTTTTACTCAGGCGCCTCCGGAATGGCCCCCAACATTTTCTTGGAGAAAGATGCTGAGCTTTCTTTGATCCTGAATGGGCTAGAAGCTGCCTATGTATCCCTTAGAGCGATTTGGGGAGTGCAGGAAAAGGCACCACCCTCCCCAGGAAGGGGAGCATTCTGCCTCCTTGTGCCACCAGAGGAAAGGCTGGGCCTTGAGAGGGTGAGGCCTGGGATTATGCGGGGAGTCAGGGGCACAGAGGACCCAGGACAGGAAGGGGAGGGCCTGCAGACTGGATGTTCTCCCAGAGCTCAGCAGGTTGGACTGGAAGGTTCCTGTGGGGAGGTGTGGGAAGGGCCTCTGACTTAGCAGGAGGTGAGGTGGAGCTGTGAAGACCAGGGCAATGCCTGCAGCTACCTGGATTTTTATCTCCACTGCTGCTTAGAAGCTGTGCAGTTTGGGGCTAGTATTCTAAATTCTCTGCTCTAGCAGCATGTTCAGTGGCTAACACTGGACTCCAGCTCTAACTGGTGGGACACACTGGTTCCCTACAACCAGGCTTCCCTCCAGGGCCTCTTGTCCCTCTCCATTCCCCAGGATGGTCAGGGAAGGGAAGAATGCCTGTAGGCCAGGGCAGAGAGGGTGCGACAGGGCAGTGACTGGTGTTACTGGTGCCCCACAGCTGCCGCCAGTCAGTTCATTCCCACACCCCACCATCCCCCAGAGAATCAATCTGCCCTTAGTTGGTCCCCTGGGGCTGGGGCAGGCTCTGGGTGCAGCTGGAGGGATAGTCGGCCTCACTGGCTAGTGGACTGTGCAGATAGGATTGGCTGACAGGAAAGAGGGCACCAGTGCCTCTTGGTACCTTGGGGACCCTGGCTGTGCCTGGACCAGCATCTGACCTTGGAGCTTAAACTTGCCGCCCTCTTGCAGCAGTCAATGTGAGCCCCACCCATCCGGGCCTCCTGATTCTCTGTTCTAGCCAGGTTGCGCCTCCTGCTCTTGGCCTGGGGCTGACAACTTCATCCTCCCCCATGGCAGCAGCATGTTCACCCTGCTGACTTCTGGGCCTCCTCATCTGCCAGAGCTAAAAGTCAGCCCCAAAGATTATCTAAAGTGACCCCCATTTTATAATGGGAAATCCAAGGCCTAAAGAAGGGCAGGAGGTTGCTCCAGATCACGTGATGAGATCCAGATCTTAGGTTTGCAGACACGGTGGACAGTGCGCTTTCCATTGTGTTCTGCCTGTGTTTACTGAGGGCCAGGTACAAGTCAGACTTCATGGGAGATGTGCTTCTGCCCCTTGCTCATGATGGCAAATGGGACACAAAAGGAAAATGGGCAGTGACCATGTTGTATGGAAAATACAACCATAATGGAAAAGAGGAGGCCAGGGAACACGCAGTGTAGTCTATTGATGGTGGCAGTCACGGTGGTCTTCCTGGGGAATTGATCTTTAGTGAACAGTTAAAGGGGAAGTAGGAGTTTGTCAGGCAAAGGGGGTTGGTGTAGGGCTTTGCACTAAGGACCTAAGGGACAGCTTGTGGAGGCTGGAGCCAGGGGGAGACGTTTGCCTTGGGCTGAAGAAAGTCCAGGACCTTGGAGCTGGGTGCAGGAGGTAGAAGGTGTGGCTGGAGGGAAAGGGGTAGCCCTGCTTGAGAGGGGCTTAGGGACAGTGACATCGACATGAGGGTGATAGGGAGCCACTGAAGGGCTTTGAAGAGGGCACTTAGTCCCTAGAATGAGAGTTTAAGGTGAGCAAATCAGTGAGGCCAAACAGGAGGTTGTTGTAAGCCATGACCAGGGCTGAGGGAGAGACACAGAGAGGGGTTGACTGGACACAGTGGCCACGGTCTCTGGATCTGAGGTTGGCAGGGAAAGGTGTGGGGGTCAAAGGGAAGGAGCTGTCCTATGGGCAGAGGCCTGGCCCCTGTGGGCATGGGGCCTCTCACATGCATCCCACAGAGTAGCCACCAGCCACATGTGACTTCTTATCTGTGACTTAATTAAAATTAAATTTCAGTTCCTTGGTCACACAAGCCCTGCTTCCAGGGCTGAGCAGCCAGGATAGCTGGTACCTGCCGCACCGGGAAGGGTGGCGTTGCTGCAAGAATCCTCTCCAACGGCACTGTTCTAGGGGCAGCTTCTAGGCCTGGGAGGTGTCCCCGAAGGCACTTGAGGGAACCCACTCTTGACCTCTCCTTTCCCAGGAGTGTTCAGGTCTAAGCAAAGAGCTGAGGAGGATAAGGGGTGAGGCAAGGCTTGGGGGGCAGGGGGACAGGCGCAGGCGAGGAGAGGGACAGGTAGAGGAGAGTGGCCACCTGGCTTTGCTATCAGCATGGCTGTGTAGAGGGTCCCCTTTCTCATGGGGTACACAGGCAGTTGAGCTCAGGGGGCCAAACTCAGGATTCTATCGGCCATGTGGCCTCGGGCAAGCCCTATAAGTGCACTAGGCCTCCTGTGTGAGACCCTCGGAGTTGGCAGCTAGAGGCAGCACACTGCGAAGTGCCACTGCCAAAAGCCAAGGTCAGGACCCAGTGAACCCTTGGAGTCTCCAGGGACCAGGCCTGGAGGGAGGCTAAAGGGCAGGGAGGCAGGGGCACCTGAAACAAGGTGGGGACAGAGACTGAATGTGTGCCAGGCAGGAGGAAGAGGGAGGGAGGACAGGCTGAGGCAATGACACTGGTCAGGTGGGCCAGCAGCCGGAAGGGGCGGGAACAGGGAGTAGATTTCCGGACCTCAGCACCCGCCCCCATCGGCCGTGTCTCTCTCAGGTCGGGGACCCTTAATGAGCACTCCAGCTGCCTGCTTCCTGTCTTGCTTGCTGTAAAGAAAGACACTGGAATGTCCCAAATGGAGAAAATCAGATGACACCTAGAGCTGACAGCAATGTGCAGGGAGAGAAGAGACTAAAAGTAGCCAAATCTACTCCGTGGGTACTGGGGAGCAGGGGAAGATCTCAGCCACCACCTTCAAGGGGAATTTTGCTGATACCAGGAGACTCCTATCCCTAGTTATAAAACAGCTGTAACAGGACTATCACTGTGCCTGTCACAAAGGGCAGTGCTCTTGATCCTCCCAGCTTCCCAAGGGCTTGGTGCTCTCATTACCCCATTTTACAGATAAGAAGACTGATGTCACTGTCCCTCCCTCTCACTATCTGTGACTCAGTCTTCAGGCATTAAGAAGCCCTCCTAGGAGAGGGAGTGGTTGGAACTTCTAGGTTAAAATATTGATGAGCCCCCAGGCAGACTCCCTCATTCCTAACAATAACGCCTGTTAGAGAGATGGCCTTGTATTTATAGGTGGGTACAAGGCCTTCTATTGAGTCCTTTTCAGAAGAGGTGGTGAGAGGAGCGATCACAGCAGTGGTTGGAAGACTGGGGCTCTGGACAGGGTCCTCTAGGATGGAAATGCTGGAACAGGATGGGTGAAGCCCCTGAGAGGGTTGGAATATGCCCCCCAAGCCTTCTGTCCTAGACCCAGCTGTATGCTCCTCTCTGGGAGCGAGCCCTGGAAGGGGGCTTCACGGCAGTCCACAGAGGTGAGATGAGTAATCCCCGTAAGCCAGGGGTCCCTGCTGGGAGAGTGGGGGTCACTCAGTGCTGTGACTTCCCACCTGGATAGAGCAGCCCCTGGCACCCACTCCCCACCCTCACTGCCAGGTCAGGGGCTCCTTTTCACCTGCCTGGGCCCCTCTTGGGGTGTGTGCTTTCGGTGTAGAGGGGGAGGAATAGTGAAGTGGGCGTGCCCCCCCAACCCCTGCCACTAGTCATGTGACCCTGATTGGAACCTGGCCGTGACAGCATCCCCTCAGGCGTTGCTGTGGTAGTAAATAAAATCATCAAGTCATGGTGACTGTCACCATTACCTCCTTCCTCATCACCGAAGGAAATGAGATGCAGCCTAGGGCCACAATCTGTATTAATAGCTGCTATTTATGAGTGCTTACTACGCAGCAGCCGGGCATTATTCAAAGAGCTTTCTACCTATGGACCCACCAAATCTTCACAATAACCCCATTAGGTGGTTACTGCTTTTACAGTTCCCTTTTCACAGAAAAGAACGCGGGAGCCTAGAGAGGTGAAGGAACTTCCTCAAGGTCACACAGCTAAGTGAGGAGCAGAGTGAGACCTTGAACCTGGCTGTGTAGCCCCTGAGTTGTCCTTGCAAGGCTCCGGGATCTACTCATAGGTGCCGCGTACCATATCTAGCCACTGAGGCCAGACCCTGTCAGCCAGGGCTGGGGACAGTTCAGGTGGATTCGCTCCCACAGAGGCGGTGTTTGCTGAACCAACTTGGTGTCAGGCTGACATCGCGTCCCTGTTGTAAGAACCCACCTGATGAGCCTCGCCAGCCTGTCCAGGCCTGGCCTCTGGACTGCCTGAAGGGGTGGGTTTGTTCCTGTCTCTTGGGATCAGCAGTGGCTTAGTACCCAGTCTGGGCTTCACCCAGTGGCACATTGTAGTCCTTTGGGTCAAGTTTTGTATAAGTTGCGATCCCAACTATTACTTGCTCACCCGGGCCTTATTTTTCTTTTTTCCCTTTTTATCTTCTCCGCCTTCCTAAATAATATCCGTCTCTCTGTCTCTACCAGCGGGGTGATCCTCCCTTTAGACCCAAGCTGGGATTTAGTGTTCTGAAGTAGCTGAGTATTTTAGTTACCCCCTTTCCTTCTCCTTGTGCCAGTACTTGGACTGGCGACCAGGTGGCTGTGTTAGAACCACCTGAGGAGCCGGAAAAACCCTGGCTGGTTCCCTCACCTGGGACCCCACAGTGTGTGAGGTGCTGATGGGGCGATTTGGGGGTCATGGAGAAGTGTCAGTGCAAGTCCAGCTGCACACTGAGCACTTCAAAAGCTGCCAGATTTAAAGAAGAATCAGCAGTAGGTTCTCTGCTGCCCTCACTTTTCAAGAAAATGGGATCACCCAGGACAGGCCTCAGAGATCCCTGGGCTTCCCTGCACCAGACCCTGGGACTGAAGCCAGAGCCCTGTGCGTGCTGGGGAAGCATTCTGCCCCCACAGCCCTCGCTCCTCCTTTTACCTCTTTTAGTTGGACTCTGACCTCAGACCAGCTTCGGTGAGTGAGAGAAGCAGGTTCTCCCAAGGGAAACTGAGGCCCAAAGCTGGGGGAAGCCCCAGCAGTAGCACACTGACGCTTCCTCTCTCTCATCAGTGCTGCCACTTCCAGGGGTGGGGTGAGGGATTCCCACAGACAGCTCTCCAGGGCGCCTTAGGGTGGGTGCAGGCTGCTGGCAGCTCATGTCCTGCTACTTCAAAAAGCCAAGAGAAGCGGAGCCCAAAGGGGTGGAACAGCCTGCCTGCCAGGCTGGGCCTGGCCTCTGCAAGGGAGGGACACTGGCCTCCTGTCTCCCTGCCTGGAGGCTGCTGTGGGGTTTCCCGACACCCTGCGTGACGAGGGTCTCCTTGGGCTGGGCCTCTTCAGCTCTTTGGCTCTTTCCCTCCCTCAGCCCCCGTCAGCCTCACAGCCTCCCACGGACAGAAGCCACCTTAGTCTTTACTCTGACCCACGGCTTAGGCAGGTCCTTCCCTCTGCCGTGGGCTTCCCTACCTCCCAGCCTCCCACTGGTGGCCGTATTTCTCCCTAGAGGTCTGGCTGCCCCAACCCTGTTCCAGTCCTGGGCTTCTATAGTCCTTCGTTCTGGACCAGCACAGTTGTCTGTTAGGCTACAGGGTCCTGCGAAGGCACTTCGGGGTCGGGCCTGGAAGAAGGACCTCCGGTCGAGGGGTTGCAGAAAGAGGCCTGGGTTAAAGGGACATTTGCTGGAGCTCTTCATCCACGCCCTCACCTTCACAGCCCTCCTGCACATGGGAGGAGGCTTAGTGACTCAGGAGGTCAGAGGGTCATCCCGTGCCATCCAGCCTCCCCACCCCATAGAGTCAGAGTGTTGGAAGGAAAATCCTTCACCAGGCATGTGCTGCTGGGCATGGTGGTGCTCACCTGTAATCGCAGCACTCAGGAGACTGAGGCAGGAGGAGTCCCACAAGTTCAAGCCCAACCTAGGCTTCATAGTGAGTTCAAAACCAGCCTGGAACACATAGCAAGACCCTGTCTCAAAATAAAACAAAAACTAGAAATCCCCAAAGCAGCCCTCCTCTTCCCATCCCCACACTGTCAGCAATGGAGAGCTTACTACCTTACACAGCTGACTGACTGACTGTTCCAGGGTTGGACAGCTCTGGCCCTTCGTGCCAAGCTCCAGACCCATCTCCACATGCACCATCTCACACGTCTCAAAGATCCCTCAGTGTCAAGGTGCAGACGCTGGGCGGGGACATCTCCCCTCCCTCCCACGCCTTTATCTTGGCGCTGCGGCCCCAGCCTCAGACTGTCCTAGACCCTTCCTCACTGAACCCCCCGCCCCAAGCCTGACCCAGCCCACTGCCTGACTCACTGCTCCCAGCGCCTCCACCCTGCCCCTCTTACCATCCATACTGCAGCCAGGGAGCCTTTTTACAACCACCCTAATCTCCCTGATTGGAACTTAGAAACTACCCTGGGCTCTCAGGCCAGAAACGAATCTCTCATGCGTGCCCCGTGTGGCCTGTGTCCAGCCCTTGACACCCCCTTCGGCTGCATGGCTCACCCACACTTGCTTTTTGAGCTCTGCTGTTTGGAGTCACACTTTTCTGCTGGGAGCATGGGCTCTGGAGCCAGGTTGCTGGTGCAAGTGCAGCTCTGTTAACTACAGCTGTGTGACCTTGAGCAAGTTATTCCAGCTCTCTGTGCCCTGAGGGGCACCTCTGTTAGGTGGGAATGATGGTAACAAGTCTTCCCCATGAAGGTTGCTTTCAGAATTAAAAAAACGTTAGAACAGAGAGCTTTGAACAGCGCCCTGACCTCCAGTAACAGGTATTTTAATCTCCTTGAAAGAACCAAGCTCCACAGAGAGCAGAGGACGTGGGCTCAGAGCCGGGCTCCTGGGTTCCAATCATGCCTCTGGGCCTCCTGCTGGGTGTGGTCCTGCAGGTCACCTCCCCTCTCTCTGCCTCAGTTTCCTTGCTCACGAACTGGGTGCTGAGAGTACTGAGTGGATGTGTGTGTGTTGCATTTCCGCCCTGGCTCTGTGCTGGCCCCGGTGCCTGGGCCCCTCACCTTGTTAGTTGCCCATATGCTGGGCTCAACACCCCATGGTGAGCCCCATGAGAGTGCCTGTGACAGGCTCTCAGCCCTGGCCCCTGGGCCTCAGCCTTGTGGACAGTGGCTGCTGCCTAGAATGAGTGAAATGAGGATTGTCTCGCCCCCGCTTGGCTTATGGCGTGTCCCCAGCAGTGGGGTTTCCACACCCACGTGTGCAAGGGAGTGGCAATGGGGTGTGGTCACAGCTTCTACCCAGGGCTCTGGCCCTCAGCCCCTCCACTGTGTGGTAGGGGGCTGCGGCCTCCCCTGCACAGAGATGGGCCCTGACTCCGGAGACCCTGCAGGTCCTGGGCCCTATGCTCAGCGGCTCCACCTGTCACCAGCGGCAGGGCCCAGCTCCAAGGCAGCAGCAGGGCCTTGGGAAAGCTGGAGGGAAGGACTTCTCACAGGAAGACTGGGACAGTCACACAAGGATGTGCCTCCTCTCCCTGCCTTTTTCTGAGTTATAGAGTGAGGGACCACAGAGATCTGTGCTTCTGTCAGAGGGGTGAGCAGACAGACCCTCAGGCCCTGTCTCATGGCTGTGGAAGGCTGTGATCAGGTGCCAGGCCCAAAGCACAAAGGGAGCTGTGGAGGGAGGAAGCAGCCAGTTCCTTGGTCCCTCGCGGCACTTCTCCAGCGCACAGGCCCAGGGCAGCTGGGTGAGTCCAGACGGGTGGGTGTAGACTGGACATCCGGGCTTCCTCCGGTTTGATTCACCCTGCTGAGCTGCCTATACCCTGGGGCATTTGGCCCCACGTGGGCTGTCTCTTGAATAAACCCCTTCCATGGGGTTGGCCCTCCTCTGTCATCCCAGGGAGCCAGCACTGAGGAGCCGCTGATCTTGGCTGGAGGGCCCTCCTTCCCCATCCCCATCTTGCCTGAGCCCAGCCCAACGCCCACCTCCTCCTGAGACCAGGGGGACCAGGCCTATTGCGCAGACCTAAGAGTGATTCTGTTCTAGTGTGGAGCAGAGACACCAGCCTCAGCCCAGCTCACACCGGAAGGCTTGGTCTCCAGCATGTAATCAGCATAACTGCTCCAGCAGATGGGATCAAGTGCCGCCCAGTGCCTGGCACTGGGATCGGGACACTGGCACAGGTGGAGAAGCTATACCTGCCTGCCATGGTCCCATTCATAGATACCCGCTCTCATTTACTTCTGGTCTCAGAGTTAGACAGATAGAACCTCCCTCCCTCCCTCCCTCCCTCCCTCCCTCCCTCCCTCCCTCTCTCTCTTAGGAAGCAGATCTGGGTTTCCCAGTACGGGGAGAAGCAAGGTGGTCCAGGATGTGTGAGCACTTGCTCAGTGGTGCACTCAACATGGGCAAGTGGATAGGGACCGTGCTAGCCCCTCCGTAACAGGTAGAGGAGGCAGGGCTTGCAGCAACTCCAGACAGACAGACAGACAGACATGGCCTGCACCTGGCCACCAAGACCATCACCTTGCCAGGGAGGTGCTTCTACTGCCTCACACCTGATGTCTCTTTTGGTTTTCTCTTCCCATCGCTGCACGGTTTAGCAGAGCACTGCTGTCACCCATTCCACCAGTGAGGACATGCAGGCCCACAGGGCTCCACCTCTTGCTTAACACACCATTGCTGGGGAAGTTGGGATGAGGCTCAGGGCCTGGCACTGCCTAAGTACTTCAGGGTCCTATCCCTACCACTAAACCCTACACAGGGTGGCTGCTTCATCTGAGTTTTGGGGCCATCTGTGCCAACCCCAGAGAAAGTCCCAAGGGCAAGTGGGTTTTCATAGGCTCATAAACTGGTCAAAAACTAATCATTAAGTGGCATTTTTCCCTGAAGCACCTAGCCCAGTGCATGGTACTCAGTGCCCGCTGCTTGGGGGCTATGACTACTGGTCATTATTGTCAGTGCTTCCTGGTCTCCATGGGACTCCCCTCCATTATCTTATTTGGTCTTCATGTTCCTTTGGAGGTTGGTAGGGAACAACACCCCCACTTTTTATGTCCCCATAAAGGCAGGGCCAGGTTCTTGGTCACAGTGTGCAGAACAGAGCTCACCTGGCCTCTCCCTCTTGTTACCCACACAACTTGGACCCGGACCATGTAGGACAGGGGCCAGATGGAGCCAGGTCCCTTTAAGAGCCCTCAGGCTGGGATATGGGGAAGGAGTGGCCCCTAAACCCAAGGCCGGCTGGAACTGCATTCTCTGGGGGAGCGAGTGGCCGCCTGGCATTTTCCCTTTGATACTGATACAGGCATTTTAATAGCTTCGACGCATCAGGCGGGTGATGTTTCAGCTCTGGCCATGCAGGGCATTCCAGGAGGCCCTAGCTGCCTGCAAGGGAGAAGCGGGAAGCTTCTGCTCTCAGGGTAACAGGGGATCCGTGCAGGGGTTGGGAAAGGTTCCCACCCACTCCTGAGCATAGCCTAGAGACTTCTAACCTGGGTTCTCTAATTCATGCACCTAAGGGAACCAAGCTGGTGCCTAAGCAGGTGAAGCTGGCTGGGGGAAAGACTGCTACTGTGCCATCTATGAGGGGGCAGCCACCACGCAGCCTCACCTGGCCCACAGCTGCCAACTCTCCCATGGTACAAGACAGACCGGAAGTCAGAGCTTCGCGTGACATCACCTGATTTGTAAACAGCCAGTACCTACTGAGCACCTGCCATGTGCTGAACCATGTTCTAGACACTGGGGACATGGCAGGGAATAAAACAGAACAATGTATCCATGTCCTTGTGGGATTTACCTTGTAATGGTAGAGGGAGCAAGATAAATATGCAAAATATACAAAAAAAGAAACCTAAGGAGAAAATGAATCAGGGAAGGGGCTTGGAAGTATGGGGATAGGGTATACAAAACAAGGAAAGTCTCACCAGCTACCTGCCAGGTGGACAGCTAGGAAAGGCTATCACAGATGCAGGGGCCAATAAGTGCAAAGGCCCTGAGGCAGGAGAAAAGCTGCTAGGTATAGCGCAAGAGGCTGCGGGATCACCCTGGCTACTGAGTTGAGACCTGGCTGTGGGGTCATGGGCGGAGGCAGAGGGAACTTTTAGAAGGTTATCACAGTAACTGGGCCAGAGAGGATGAGGTTTGGGCCAGGTGGTCCTGGTGGAGGTGGTGAGAAGGGGCTGATGTTGGTTACATCTGGAAGACAAAGGGGAGGAGCAGATCATTGAGTGGGTGAGCACCAGAGCGAAAGAGGAGCTGGTGACCATTCTGAGCACCTGGTGGGATGCAAGTGCCCGTCCCTCCCTGTGATGGGGAAACTGGTGGGAAGCTGGGGTGCATCTGCGGGGGACAGAGCAGGAGCTCAGTTTGCTGTGCTAATTCTGAGATGCCTGTGAGTGGACACATCCGGCAGCCATGGTTGTGTGCACTGGGATTCTGCAGGGACGCCTGAGACCAGGCACAGTCCTTGAGGGAGCCAGGGTGTGGCGGCAAGAGGTCAGGCCCTGGATGGTGGCCTTGGTGGCCTACAAGATTTAGGAATTAGGTAGACAAGAAGGTGCCAGGGAAGAGAACCAAGGGGGCAGCCAAGGTGACAACAGGGGAATGGAGATAGTTGGCCTCTTGGGAAGCAAGCACTGGGAGTGTTTCCTGGAGAAGAAGCAAGCAAACACTGCCATGGGACTGTCCCTGCACCCAGCAACTCAGGCTACTGTGCCCGAGGGAGAGAGCCCTGCTCCTTGACAGAAGCCGTGTGCAGTTCTTGGTGTAAATGAAACATGAAGAGCGAAGCTGACCCAGCAGGAAGGCAGGGAACTTGTTGGCCTGTGGTCTCTTTATAGGCATGATTCGGGGAGCAGGGGAGCAGGAGAAGTTGGCTTTGGAAGGGAGCACACATGGGAGGGATGCAGAATGGCACTCGGGGTACAGATACAGAGGGAAGATTTGGTTGGCAGTGGTGACTGGGGCCACCATGCACACTTCTGTAGGCACCTAGCACCAGAGTGCTGTTGGATGAGCCATGAGCCTAGTGGTCATAAACTGAGGCCAGATTGTTGGAAGCATCACTAGCCCGTGGCCCATGGGTCATTGACTAGCTCTATCACTTAGCAAACCTGTGTCACATGCGCCCTGGGGGACAGACCCTCAGGTTTGTGTGGGAAGGGGTGTGTAATAGGTTCCTGAAGACTCTTCCTGAAAGGTGCCATTCATGAGCTGGGCTCCGACCTGGGCATCAGGGAGCTTCTACCAGACCTTGTCCTGGGGGATCACTGTCTGCCCAGTGGCCACTCTGCCCAATGTAGCCTGGCCTCAGTAGCCATCTGCCTCACAGCTGGGTGCCACCCTCCCCTCTCTAAGTGAGGGATGTTCCCGCTCTTCCTGTCTCTTTGACCTACGGCCCCCTGCTGACTGCGGAGCCTCCTTCCACCTGTCTGTCCTGTGCCTCCTTAGCAGGGACATCTGTACTCATGTTTCTCCAGCCAGACAGAGTGGACTTGCCTCACAGGCCTGAGTGCACAGCTTAGACCCACCATATCCTGACTGTGTGGCCTTTCGCAAGTTGCTCAAGTTGAGTCTGTTTCCTTGAGCAGCTAATTTTAAGCCTCCCTTAGAATTTGATTATGACAGATAGACGCGATTGTCGGGATTGGAGTACTCTACTCAGTGCAGTGGGGCTCAGCAGACATTAGTTTGCTCTGAATCTTTCTGAAGCTTCCTGACCTTACCTCCCCACTACCCAGTTATCAGCTCCATGGCATCTCCCATGTGACAATCTTTTCTTCTCCTATAGCCCATCCTGAGGGGCAAAATGGCACAGCACTGAGGAAGCAAAAGCCCTGGAAATGCATATGGTCTGCCTGACCTCCTGACCAGCCAGCATTGTCCAGTGGGATGACAGCCTTCAAATACAGCCAGGTTTTGCCAGCCAGAGTGCAGACCCATGTGGCAGGATCTTCCCATTTTTCAAGAGAAACTAGAGATACAGATTTGCATGGGAAACTACCCACTGCAAAATATTGGCAGCAGCCTCCGTAATGTTTTCAAAATCTCTATTGGAATCAGATGAGCTACACTAAGGGTCAATTTGGCTCTGTGGCTGCCAGTTTCTAACTGGTGCACTGGTGTCAAAGAGCATGGGATCAAATCCTAGCTCCATCCTTTACTTCTCTGAGTCCTGGGCTGGTGGCAGTCTCCCCTCTGTGCCCAAGTCCCTCGCCTGTAACATGAATGTAGCAATGGCTGATGCTCACTGAGGGTTTCCGCAGTATGGGATGCATGCTTTGTATGCATTCACCTTTCCAGTAACCCAAGAGGCTGGGACTGCAGCGACCAGGGTCCAAGAGCCATGCAAGCCTGGCAGTCCAGCTGCATACACCTCTGTGATAATCAGGCTTACTCATTGTGAGGATGAAGCAGGAATCCCCACACAAGATACTAGGCGTACTATCCCCAGTGGAGTGGGCACTTGGGATGCTAGCATCTGTGGGCATCCTTCTGCGTGTTGCAGGGACTTGTCCACTTGCCACCATGCACATTGATGGTGCTCCTAGGGAGTAGGGGTATCCTCCTTCCAAATTGGTACAGTGAACTCAAGCTGTTAGGAAGAGGTCTGGGGGGAGTGCCAGGGGCCTTCAAGCCCCCACACCCGCCCACCTGCCTGTGCTGCCTTCATAAGGGACACCCAAGGAACACGGGGTATTGTCCCTGCCTGGATCCATCCGAAATGCTGTCCAAGAAGGGAAACAACAGGGAGCAGAGAAAAGCCTGTCACTGTGCACATGAGCATGGGGTGCGGAAGGCCACAGCTGGTTTACAAGGCCCTGGGGGTGGAGTGAAGAGCTTGCCCAAGACATCAGACCCTGAGATTACTGCCGTGGGTCTTCTCCTCTGCTTCTTATTAACCAGATGCCCGGTGGTCAATGGGGGGCCATTAATCACCAGTCTTTGATCCAGGAGCAGCATCCCCTCCCCTCTCAGCCAGTCTGTAGACGCTTCCCAGGGCTTGGTGTTTGCAAGCTCTGGGTGACTCCTCTTTCTGTCTCCTTGCACAGAAATGGCAACTCCACTTGCGGAGGCGCCGGGAGGCCCCGAAGATATCTCCAGGATGTAACTGCCCACCAGGTAAGGAACTCCATGAACCATAAGGTCAGTCCCTAAGACAGGCACTGAGTACCGGAAGTCCTTCTCAGTGGTCATGCTGAATTCATAGGCCACCTGAGCCATTGCTTCTCATGAAAGTTGGAAGAATAACGGTGTCTATGATGATTGTGGTCTGTCTACCTGCTAATGGGCCTTCCTGTCATCTGTTCGTTCATCTATCCATCCATCCACCCATCCATCCAACCACTCATGCACCCACCCACCAGTCATCCATTCAAGAGTGCATTCCTTGCCCCTTGTTCACTTATCACCTCTTCTATGGGGCTGACACTCTCTGAACCAGGTCGCAAGGGAATCAGCTAAGATGGTGGATATGGCTGTGTCTTGGAAATCATGATGCGCTATGCAGAACCCAAGAGAAGATCAGCTTTATGAGTGGGGACCCCACTTGCCACATTCACTGTCATACCTACAGCTCCTGACATATACTTGATATACTTGATGCACAAAGATGTTTGTTACCTGAGTAAACAAGAGCTCTCATTACCGTGAGGCAGCGCAGCAGGTGCCTTGGTTGGAGGGTGCCCAGTGTACGGCTCTAAACCACTGCATGCACTCACATACCTTGAGAATTGCCAGGTGATGGGGTGGAATGAAGGTAGCCAGTCTAATCTGGATTCAAATGCTGTTTTTGCCATTTACTTGTCCTGCGTAGGCAGGTCCCTTGCCAACAATGCCTGTTCTAGTGTCACTAGCCTTCTCCCGTAACTGTGTCTCCGCATGTATTTAGAGCTGTTCAGGGCCCCTTCTCTGTGCAGCTGCCATTCCAAGTGCTGAGCTGAACTACATTATCTGACGTTTATATCATTGATTACGGGACAGCTCCTGAGAACTTCCCCAGGTAGCTATGAGAATGACAGGTGAACAAGATGCCCTGTTCCCCTGAGTAACTGGAGGGAGCTATGTTCCTTTGGGCTGGGGAAACAAGCCCCCAAAACAGGTTGGGAGAGACAAGGTAACATCCAAAAGTAATCACAGGGAGATTTGGCTCTGTCAGTCCAGAGTATGGCCCCCTTGGCACCCGCTGGTAGGTCCTCCTCTGGCCGAAGGAGACAAGAGCCCCTAGGAACCCTCACCCAGAGCCCCCAGGCCAGGGAAGGAGGCTGACAGATGTTAAGCATATGGGACATGTAAGGACTACATTGGTTAGGCGTGAGGCAGCTGAGGTGGGAGTCACAGACCCGGTACACTGAACAGGAGACGAGAGGGTGTGAAGGGATTCAGCTGGCTGCAGTCAGAAGAGGGTTGTCTGGGTTAATTAAAAGGGTGTCCAGAAGCCTGGGAAGCTCCTTCCCTCCCTCCATCCCTCCCTCAGAGCCCAGGCAGTTGGACCCTGGGGTCTGGGAAAGCTTCCTGGAGAGGAATGCCAAGATTAATGAGATGAGGTGGAAATGAGGTGGGGTGGCAAAGCCTGGGCAGAGTGACTACATGCATCTGCGTTTCTGGGGCTGCCCACAGCTCAGTGATTGTGTCTCATAACTCTTAAGCAATTGCATCTGATGAAGAGCAGGAGATTTGGAGCTGCAGAGTATATAAGTTTGAATTCCACCTTTATATATATATCAGCTGTATGGCCATCAGAGTTTCTTAACCTTTCTGTGCCTCAGTTGCCTTGTCTGAAAAGCAGGGGTAATAGTCATCATCTTGCAGATATGTGGTGGAGATTCAGTGAGACTCAGACTATCCACATTGCTAGCACAGTGTCTGGTCTACATTAAACACCATTATTACTATTAGTTCCTCACCTGCCTCTTGTACATCAAAGACACCCACAGATCCTTATCAAACTCCATATCCTGGTGTTCGGGGCATGGAGAGCAGCATGGTCATGGCCAAGCTGAGTCTTCTTCCCTTGCCTGATCTGGGGAAAGTGTGGAAGCTGTCTGATGGCCTTCGGATGGCTGGCTGCTGACACAGTGGTGCCTAGCCCACAGGGAGAGCCCCTCTCTGTGTCCTGGAAGGCCTGCACAGGTGGTCTAGGAGGTGGCACAGGGGAGAGATATGGCAGGAGGACTTGGAAGAGGACCTCACCTCCTTGCCTGCTGGGAGGCCAGGAGGGACTCCGGGACCCTGGTCTTGGCCAGGGAGAAGGAAGGATTTGAAGCAGACCCTCTGTGGGGCCGGCAGGTGGGCAGCAGCAGGGACTGCGCTAGACGTGCACAGAGCAGAGAGAGTGGGCTCGGGCATCTGGCTCCCAGGGGGTGGAGAAGGTCAGCAGAGCAGTTTGATCAGAAGCCCTCAATTAAGAGCAGGAAAGTTTAAAGAGAAGCCCAAAAGAGAGGCAGAGTCTGGTGACTCAGGCACCTTCCACCAGCTCTTTGGAGAGTCAGGCTGAGGACTAGAAAGGTGTCAGAAGGGCATCCCACATCCTGGATCTCAGAGTGCCTACATCTCCTGGGTCCCTCCACCCACCTCCCTCTCCCTGCCACCTGAGGCATCTTCCCCTGCATTAAAGAAACCTTCTCAACAAGAACAGGAGGCCGCTCTGAGTCATAGCAGTGTCTGTCACTGTCCACAAGTGAGTACCCACTGTGTGCCAGGCACAGTTCTCAGAACCCGGACAAGAGCGAGAGTCCGCACATCCTGAAATGCTGCCATCCTCAAGGTGTGAGTAACCTCTCGCTCTCCTCTCCCCTCACCGTGCAGCTCTGATTCTTATTGTAGGGTTAGTTTACAAATCATTTTACAATGCTTGCAAGACCCATACTACTGTAAAGTGCCACATGGAAATGCAAAGCATTGTTCCTCTGGGTATCCCCAGCACTTAGTATTGTGCCCCATACCTCACAGATGCTCAATCAATGCTCAACAAATTCAGGAATCACTCCTGATGACTCAGTTCTTTCTCATGATCTCCATCTGCCGCCTGATTGCTTTGGGTGCCTTTGTTTTCTGTCCCACCCCCAGTCTTGCCTAATCCTGGAATCACCACCATAGGATGCAACAAATAAACACACTCTTCCTGCCTATGGTGGCTCTTGGGATCAGGGTCTACAGTCCCAAACCTAGGCATGCCTTGTTTGTGCCTCTGTGGCCAGCTCTGTGGTGGGTGTGTTCTTCCTTCTAGCAGCGTGGGCCTTTGGCGGTACCCAACAGGCTTGGGACGCATAATCATGGGCAGAGAACCTACCTTCTTCCCTTCCTAGTCTGACCTCACCAGCATCCTACTGGGACCCTCCCTGTCCTAAAATAGGCTTGGACTAGCTCGGAGCTGGCCGCATCCTGCTTCTGGGCCACACGTGCTGTTTGCCAGGATAGTGATGGGCTCCCAGGCCAGCCATGGAATGCCAGAGGTCAAGTCCCAGTTGGGAGGGACACTCGGCCAAGAGTTTAGAGGAATAGGTGTGGACTGTTTGCAAAGCTGCAGTCAGTCTGGTGGGACAGGAGAGGGGCCTTGGTAAAAGATGCACATATCGTGGGAAAAGATATACATACCATGGGACTTCTTGGGCCACTTGAGATGAATACAAAGATCAGGGAAATTCACCCAGTCTCAAGCCTACTTCTAATTAACAAAGGAAGAGCAGGACAATATAGGTTCCAGCTGGCAAGGAAGCAGCCCCTTCGGGCCCACCTCACTGGGACTGGGTGGAGTGGTCAGTGCCACATCCAAGCTGGGGCTGGTGGCCTGAAGTGTGGAACACTGTCACACACAGAAGGAACCCTGGCCAGCTGAAGTGCTGGGGCCAATCGCCTCACTGCCTGGGCCTCATCTGTAGGGAAAAAGCAGGCTAAGGTCACATCTCGACAGCCCAGCTGAAAGCTTGGGCTTCAGCAGCAGCGGCAGCAGCAAAGGCAGGTGGGGTCAGCTCTGCCTCTTAGCGCCACCTGTCACCGGTTCTTGTGTGGAAGATGCATGGTGGGGAGGGACGATGCTGCTGGTCAGGCTTGTGGGAGAGGCTGTGAGCATGCCTGGATTCAGAATGCTGGTGACAGGTGTGTGTCAAGAGTCAGAGAGCCCTGAGGAACTTGGAATCCTAGCAGAGCTTCGCTGAGGAGTTGGGAGGGAGGCTAGTCACAAGGAAGCAGGTGAGAGGGTATGCAGTTAGAGTACAGGGTCACCTGCCATTGTAGCAAATACAGGGACTTAAACAAGTCTCTCTCACATAACATGCCAAATGGGCACAATCCAGGGCTGAAAAGTGGCCTCGTCACATTCAGTCATCTCTGGCAGTCGCTTCAGTTCTCACCATCTCCCAGTTAGCAAGATGGAGGAAGGGACTAGTGTGTGCTCTAACCTTCAAAAGCAGAATGTGAGGGGGGCATTCTTCACTTCCGCTCACACCCCAGTGGCCAGCACTCCTGCTTTCCCAGCTCCGTGACAGGCCAAACAATGTCTTTTGCTGGGTGGCCTCATGCCAGAGAGCACTTTGTCACACTGTGGGAGGCGGGAGAACAGGTATCCAGGAATGACTAGCACTGTGCAGAGAGCTTTCCAGGGACTGTCAAGGACAAGCTTGCGGGGCTGGAAACAAGGTAGGAATGTTTGGGGATGATAAGCAGTTTAAGGCATCTGAAGCACAGCACAGCATGGTGACAGGAAATGGCTCAGCAATGGTCAGGGTGGAAAGAGATGTCAAGGCTGTAAAGAGGCTGAGGTGTTTAACGCTCTCATTCAATGAGGTCAATTGGTTTTCATGCTGAGGGTGATTGATTGGCAAGGGCTGCCTGGAGGGCTGTGCAGAGTCAGCTTCTGAGGCTGCATTAGGCTCAACAGGAAGTGTGGTAATCACTTAATCATGTCTGCCATGGGTGCAGAAGTATGAGCAACAGCACCTGTGCCCTGGGTTTATCCTCGCAGGACATAATGTGGCATCAGAGAAGGTTTGGGGGCAGGATGATGTGGTAGATATCTCAGAGGGCAGAACCACCCCTTCCAGCAACAAAAGTCGTGGTCCTGTGAACAGGATTTTACTTTCTCATGAGTTTCTATTATGTCCAGATTGTAGCAGCTTCTCCAGTCTTGGTGATTTCCCCTTTGTGGTGAGAGCTGCTGCCTGTAGTCCTGAACCCTCTCCTTTGGCCATCTTTGCTCTGTTTTCCCTGGCACCAGATTTTGTCCCCTCAGCCCACCTCAGCCCCATGACATTTACATGGGCAGAGCCTGCGGCGGGGGCCTTGGTCTCACTTTGGTCTCCTTGTGCCTCCCTGTGCTGCCGCAGAGCAAACCCACAGCCACACCCTGTTCTTTGTGGTCCCCCTCATTTCAGACTCAGCTAACCCAGAAAAGGGAGACTTCAGACTGCACTATCCCCTGGTGCCATTAACAAAGAAAAGAATCACAGAGCTGATGGTTATTTCAGGGAGAACATTTCAACTAAAGAAATACTGTTTTCAGATGCCCTGCTTGACATGCAAATAATTGATGGGTTGCCTCTGAGTCATCTCTGGCCATTCCTTAAAGGAAGTCCCCGAGGGCCACCTGGTAAGGGACGCTACTGTTTGATTGCTCCTGTCACTGGTGTTCGGACACTCCCTTGGTCTACAGCCAGAAGTGCTTCACGTGCTGTCCAGGTCTCGGTCCTCCCCTCCCGGTCGCTCCTCCTGACTGTGCAGGCCTCGCCCTGACCTATCTGCCGTCCCCAGCAGCCGGGCTCACCCCACGGCAGCACAATCAGTGCCTCCCTCACCCCTGTGCATTCTGCGCTCCCCCAGGTGCTAGGATGATCAGTTCCACTCTGCCCAAAGACCGCCCTGCCGCCCTCACTCTCTTACTTACTCACCGAACTACAGTGATGGACCCGCCTTTTTTCTCTGGCCTGATCTCTAGCCACTCCCTGCCATCTTCCTTGTCTCTCGGTAAAACCAGGCTTCTCACAGTGTCCCCCAAGCATGCTCGCCATGCCCTGCTGACATTTTGTTGTCCCTTCCTGTCTGTGGAACTCTCAAGCCCCCCACCGCCTGTGACATTGTCCCAGCAGCACCGCCCAACCAGTTCCAAAAATAAGACCAGTTCTTAGATTAATTTTTGCTCCATGCAGTAGGGCTTATTTTCAGGGAATGTCTTTTTTTTTTATGTACAACAATCTACATTTATTCTTGTATAACAATCTGCTTTTATTCAAATAATCATGGCATCTTCTTAAAAAACTCCAAATGCCAATCTGAATTTCTTGCGATTCCATTTCCTGTAGAACTATTGGCCCCAGTCTCTTGTGTCCAGCAATGAAGTTCTCATTAAATAAGCACTTCTTGGGCCGGGGATTTAGCTCAGTGGTGCAGTGCCTGTCCAGCAAGTACGAAGTCCTAAGTTCAATGCCTGGTATTCCACCCCCAAATAAACAAATTCCTCCAAAACAAATGGAATTATTATGTATTACTAACATATACCAGTAAAAATTTGATTTAAACAAAAATAAATAGACAGTTTTTGTCCACGTAGCCTGCTCAAGGTCCACCCAGCTGCCACTGATTTTATCCCATGAATTCTTCACCCAAGTCATGACCCCTTGCAGGTTGGGCTTCACAAAGTTTCCATTAAATCAAGTGTTAATTGAAGACTTACACGGCAGGCACAGCAACAAAAATGATGACTGTTAAGAACAGTGGTTCACACAAAAATGACAAAAGTTTTAGGCACTGAAATTCAGAAAATGTTTATTTCATGTGAGCGCATTAAATACATCTGTTACAACACACAGCATATCAAATTGTGAAGGTCATGTTAGACATAGCCAAGTCCACGTGTTAGTAAGTGCATGTGTTATTTGGGTGTTGTGTCTGCATTCTGATTGGTCATTTGGCAATAAGGCTCAAGTTCATCTGTTTACATGGGTGTTTACCTTTCATCCAAAGGCGCCCACTTGAGTATTTACACAACCTTAATTGTAATTTATATTATCATTTATTGTAAGTATTAAAGTCAATAATATTTATTTACATTTAATTTTGCATTAATATTGTTTTATAATATTGTGTTGCAGTGGGCATACTAAATATGTCTGTCTGTCTGGCCATCTTAACTGGGGCTTATTTTTAGGAATAAGCATCCCGTTACAAGCATCCCGAAAAAAATCTTTCTAGGGCTTGTTTTCAGTTTGTTCTTATTTTGGGAGAAATACAGTATTTTAGCTCTGTCCCTTAGTTCTGCCCCTTGGCACTATGCTGACAGAATGCCTGATGTGTGCTCAGTATATCATAGGCAAGACCCTTAGCGGGATGAGTAGTTTGTCTCAGATGAGGAGACCGAGATGCAGGTACCTGCACAGGTTTCTCTGCAGCCAGGACTATGCACCACATAGTGTAGATTTTGTTCTCAGCACTCATCACAAGACTGTGGCGGAAACAGCCCTTGTGGGAAAACTTCCTCTGCACCCCACACACCACACTAGGCGCGTCCTTGATGTCTCACCTGGAAGCTTATGGGCCAGCCATCCTCAAAGGGCACACGATTAAAGCCAACATTTCTCCCCCACACCTGGCCTTTTGTAACAGGCTCCATCTTACCCAGCACCTAAGTGGTTCCAGGTACAATCTTCTCCCCACGTTCCATGAACCACAAGTCCCGTCACTGTCATTCTGTCCTGACTCGAGCCCTGCCACCACTCCCTTAAGTGCCATCAGAACCCCTTAGCTGGCTCTTCCCTTCCCTCCTTCACTCAGAAGCCAGAATAGTGCTTATAAATAGATACATGGCCCTAGTTCACCTAGCATTTGAATGCTTCCCATCACCCTTAGGACAGAGGCCCACATCCCTGGTCCCTCCCAGTATTCTTTCCACCGTCCAGCAGGCTCTGTGATGCCCTGGTACTATCTGACCGCATTTAGCTTGGCAAGGCTATGGGGGAAGGGAGCCGCAGCCACCCCAGGGCAGGGATGTTATGCTTTAGAGATGGGATGAGGTGGCCATCAATGAAGTCTAGACCTGAAGCTCCGAACCAGGGTGTTCCTCTGCTTGTCATAGCCCCTCTCAGCACCACTAGCTCCAGAAGGCTGGTTCCTTAACTGTCACCTTGGCGAAGGCTCCTGCACCCAAGCAAGCTCCCAGTACAGCTCCCGCCCGCCCACACCTCCGTCATCCCTTGAAGGAAGGAGAGTCAGGTAACTGGTGTGGGAAGAGCCAAAGCAACCACAATAGGCAAGAGGCTAGATGCTGCCCTGTGAAAGCGCTCCGTCATCTGCTCCTGGAAGCCCCCTGCACTCCAGGCCTTCTCTTAGCTCCTGAGAGCCACATGGGGAGTTCTCCTAAGCTAATTTCTTCCGTTTCTTCCCAAAAGCACTTCCAGATCCCCACCCCACCCCCAACACCGCTGATAATGTGTTTCTCCTAGATCAGCTCTGATAACGCCCGGGTGGTCGGTCGGAAAGACTTGTAGGGAAATACAAATATGGAAATAGAGAGTTCCAAGAGGGTCAGAAGAGCCTAGCTAGGAATCAGTTTCAGAGCCCAAGGGAATCTGAGAAGCTCACTGCCCCTTTCTGGACTTTCCTTTCCTCACTTGCATGAAGAGGTGAGTGATTTGAAGAAGCCTGTGGCAGGATCTGGTGAAGGGCAGATTCTCCCCACAAAAGCAGCACCCCTCCTAGGCACAGCAAGGAAACTCCAGTGTGTGTGCAGTAGGAAAGGCTGCTGGGTGTGGCCCTGTTCCTCTGCCGAATCAAGGAAAGGAAGCGAGATCCGTGAGCAGGAGAGCAGACAGACAGGTCGTGGAGCATTAAATTGCAGGGCTTTATCAGGGAACAACCATCCACAGTGAACGCGAATCAACTAGATCCAGGGCCAAGCAGTTCTTCAGGTGAATCTCATTCTGTGGAGGGAAAAGAGCAAACGACAAAAGAAAACTTACCATGTAACCTATTCATATAATGTATTGTTCAGGGCATAGGTGCATATGTCATAAACAGATAAAGAAATATGGCAATGATAAACACCAGATTCAGTGGGGAGCAGTGAGGAAGAGGAGACAAGTTCAAAGGGAATCCTGGTGGACTGATAGCTATTTAGCTGGGTGGTGAAAATGGGTGGTCCATTCTATATTTTTGGACAAACTTTACATGTAATTCATGTTATCAAATCCATCCATTTAATGGGTACAATGCAACATGTTTACATATAGTTGTAGAGTACCATATCACCACAATCAATTCTAGATTTTCATCAGCCCCAAAAAAGACCTGATACCTTTTAGCAGTAAACCCCATTTCTCCTCAACCTCCAGTCCTAGGCTACCCCAAACTCTTTTCTGTCTTTAAGGATGTAGTGTAATCTTTTCAAGGTTTATTCATGTTGTAGTATTCATGTGTCAGTATTTCTTTCATTTGTGTATTCATATGTACGTATTTATGTACTTATTTGGCAGTGCTGGGATTTGAAGCCAAGCCGTCCTGCACGCTAGGCAAGCACCCTATCACTGAGCTACATCCCCAGCTCTTTTATGACCAAATAATATGCTATTTTTAAGCTTCTCTGAATATCTAAACTGTTTCAAGATGAAGCAGTTTTTAATCCTGAGTGTTATGATTGAGATCTAAAATGTTTTCCAAAGACACGTGTTCACGGGTGGGGCTTTGGGAGGGTGATTGCACCGTGTGCTGTGCCCATCAGGGGATTTATCCAGTCCATAGCTGACTGTGCTGTCAAGAGGTGGGTCACTGGACGTGTGACCTGGAAGTGTGCCTTCTTGTCCCTGGCCCCTTGCTGTCTCCCTCTGCTTCCTGGCTGCCGTGGGTTGAGTGGCTGTCTTCTGCCATGCCTTCCTGTCATGCCATTTCCACCTTGAGAGCCAGCCAACCATGAACTGAAACTGTGAGCCAAATAAACCTTTTCTTCTGTAAGTTATATACATCAGGTATTTTGTTTCAACAATGAAAAATAACTAGTACCATGATTAGAAGCTGTTATTGGATTAGAGGACATTATTCTTTTGTGTCCGACTCTACCTAATTGTCATTCTCCACCAACAAAGATGCATCATTGCTTGGCACCTACCTCCCTCAGACCTCTCTGTGCTGGTGGCAGTAAGTCCAGGCCTTCTGGGACCCAGCTATACAGGACAAACCTGCTCAGGCTTAGCTCCAACACCCAGTTCCCTGCTTCTGCCCATCCTCTGCCTCTGGTCAGTGTCACTACCTGCATCCCCCAGACAGAGCCCTATCTCCTGAGCTCACTCAGAGTTGAGTTTCAGCAGCTGTATGGCCCCGTGTGAGAGCAGCAGTCACACAGCCTGCCAAGGTCCCTGTCTGCTCTGAGCATCAGTCTGCACCACGGTCAGGTAGACATGCTGGTGTCAGCCTGACAGACCAGAGGTTAGGCATGTGTTAAATTGTTCAAGGGTGGCATAGAGAACAGTTTGAATGTCTCTGACTGACCCGGGACACAGGAACTGTGCTTTCTGTAGGAAGGGATGATCGCCTGGCTTCGGTAGCAGTGGCACCCAGCTGATGCACATGCTAAGAAGCAGGCTAACCCAGTGGTTGCCGGTAGAGGCTCAGATTTCCAACAGTTCCACATTCAAATCTCTGTTCTACTCCACCTCGGTCCTGGGCGATGGGTGAGCTCTCTCCTGAGTTCACGTAAGCGAGGACATGAGAAAGTATACTTTATTAGCTGTTGGGCGCCTCATGGGTCCTGACACATACTGGGTTATGGTTGTCAGCTGCTTCGATGATGATGATGATGATGATGATGATAATGATGATGGTGGTGGTGGTGGTGGTGGAAAGGGCCTCTGGTATTGTGGGGCCATGAGCACAGCTTACAGGCCTTGCCCAGTTTCCTGCAGCCACGTGGGGCTCTGGAAAGCAATACCAGCTTTGCACAGAGTGCAAGTAGAAAGCAAGGCTTAGGCTGCCCAAGGCATCAACAAACCCCAACCTTCCTTTGTGCACTGCTGGAGGCCAGGCTACCCCAACACTGTGAAAAATTCTACATACCTCTATTTGTAAGCTGCCACAGGTACTATAAGAGCTACAAAATGGGCAAGATGCTTGCTGTCCTCCAAGATGGGACACAGCATTTGCTACGGGGTGAGGACCCCTCATTTGGTCCCAGTCTTTTGTGTCTAGCTTGCCAATGCTGGAAAAACCTCTTCCTCTTTGAGCTTCTGTTTTACTCATTTCTGGCATAAAGTAATTGATTGTGGAGGACAAATAGGATATTAGGGGAGGGGAAGCACTGCAACCCACTGATCTAGTAGAAGATAGACTGCTGTGTGGGGTCGAATATAAAGGAAGGGCAGCAAGCTCTGGGGTTAATTATGTTTGGGAGTTGGAGCTTTCTGGTAGTGCTTAGGGACAGAGCCTTAGAACTCCTGCCTTATGAAGAAAGATTCACCTGCCTTCACCCCTCTCCCTATAGCTGCCATGCAGGCTAGGGACTACTAAAATCGAACCCTTCTTAGAGGACACATTCATGTCCCCTTCCCCTGAAGCCTCGCCATGTCCTGGGAGGGAGTGAACTACATCTGCAGCAGCCATTGTAGAGTGAAGGTGAATAGGTTTTTGCCGGAGCTCCATTGTGCATGGAACCCTTGGGACAGTCAGGGATAGAACATGGGACAGCCTCAGAGAGGTCCAAGGAGGGGACCTGGAGATAGCAGAAGCCATCGGCCCCAGCTCCCAGGAGCATCATACCCTCCCACTGTGTCCCACAGCTGTGTGACACATTGCTCACCTGTCAGATATATTTTTCTTAGACCATGACCCTGGAAGGTGTAAACTACAGCCAGAGGAATCCACCCATTCACCCCAACCCAGCAGAGATAGGACAGGGACATGTGGTCAGACTCGGACTGGCCATATGCTCTTGGGGCTCCATGGGTTACATCAGCAAGTGACCTGAGCCTGCCACTAGGTATGGGGCTGCTCTAGGCTGGGGCTCAGTGTCATGGGGTACAAGGTAATCAGACCCAGCCTTTTCTGTCCAGGAAGATACTAGACAGAGGCAGAGATCCCACCTGTGAGAAACACAAATGCAGGAATGGTTTCCCTTGAAGGGAGGAATCAGGAAAGGTTTTGTGGACAAAGTGGCATTTGAAACAGCCCTGAGGGCAAGAGGCTTTTTCAGTAATTGAAAATATAGATAATGGCAATTTAAAAGTGGGAAATAATGCAATCAAAGAATAGAAGCCTAAAGGAGCATGGTGTGGTTTTGTTGTGTTTTGTCTCCTCCTCTCCACTCTGGGGAGTGAGAAGTAATGTAGAAAGGTTGTAGCAGGCCCACAGGAGCTCTGTCCCTGGAAGGAAAAGCTGAGGGTGGGGTGGCTAGGAGAACAAGCCATGGAGATCCACTTCAACTGGCGGGCAGTGAAACTCATGGTTTCCCAGTGACCAGATCCAGCTGTGCACAACTGCACAGGATGAGTGAGAGGCATGGACAGTAGGCAGGAAGAGACCACAATGGTCCTGCTGAGAGAAGTCAAGGAAAAGAGTGAGGTAGGAGCAAAAGAGAGACACTGCAGATGGACAATTGACAGCTGCTGGTCATCTGTTACAGATGGACAAGGGAAGAGGTTACCTGAGCTTGGGTGACCCATGCTGATGATGGGATACTTTGATTAAGAGATGACCTTCAGCTTCACACTTTAAATGTAGTATTGTTATATCCAGGTCAGCACCCTGTGATGTAGGCCATAGTTATCCCCATTTCAAGGAGGGAGAAACTGAGGCTCGGGGACATTAAGGGATCACTCAAGGTTCCAAGGTCCACAGTTAAAAGCCAGAGCCAGAGTGGCCCAAGACTTAGAATGCCACACCTTTGCCCTTGGGCTGGGGGAGGAGGAGGAAGAGGCTGGAGAGGAAGGGGCAGAGCTTGATTTTAGAGGAGCTGAAGGTGGAGTCTGGGGTGCAGGAAGTGCTGGGGGCCCTGGAAGGGCTGGTCATCTCAGATCCTGTGCCCTTAGAGAAGAAAGGACCTCCCTTTAGCCATCATCTGGATGGCTGCCAGGGCCTGGCTCAGGCCTGGGAGCAGGCAGGGCACATTTCACAGCAGAGCCGGCTGGAGGCCCCAGGCAGGAGACCCAGGACTCATGGCTTCTCCACGGCCAGCGTTGGCCTGTGGCACTTTGCAGTGACAATTGTTCCCTGCCCTGTCTCAACAGAGGGCTCCCTGATCTGGCCCTCACCAGTTCTGCCCTGAAGGGTCCCAGGGGAGTTTCCCACAGTGCCAAGGAGCTTAAAAGACTAGGAGGTGGGGCCCACTGTACCCATGCGCACAGCCCTGAGTTCTTACCAGGAGCCCCTCCAGCCATTCTTGTCCTTGTCATAACCCAGCCTCCTGCCTCCTGTGCTCTCTGGCAGGTTCCCATTTGGCCGTCAGCATGGCCTGGGTAGTCTTCGCTGGCAGTGGTGTGGCGGCCTGTGTGCACTTTGGCCCCTCCTTGCGTGCTCTCAGCTTCTCTCTGTGGTTCAGGCTCCCAGTGAAGACCCTGAAGCTCAGAGTGCTTTGCTCCAGGACATGAGGTTAGGAAGTGGCTGGGTCAGGACTGGAACCAGCTTCCAAAGACATCATACAGCACATGCTACCTGAGGGCTTCCCCGGGAAGCGTGAGCAAACTGAGCACTGGCAGTGCCCATAAGGCTCGTCCAAGGCGATCAGTGTCACATGAGGCTAGAGATATTAACTAACAATGATGATAACAGCATATATTAAATGCTTACTGTAAGGCAGGCCCTGCGATAAGAACTATATTGCATAATTTCCTGGCTCCCTGACATGGCAGGTACTATGGTGTTACCTCCACTTCACATCTAGGCCTCAACAAGGTTATATAGCGTGGCCGAGGCCCAGAGCTGGTGAATGTCAGAGCCAGAATTTAGGCCCTAGTGATCTGACTCAGGTGAACCAGAGCAGTGTCAGAACACAAACTGCTGTCTCTGAAGCTCTGTCCTCCTGGCTCCCTTACTCGCGCTCAGCCATCGGACACTTGCAGAGTATTGGCTCAGTGCCACACTCTGTCCTCAGGAGACAGGAGACTCCTGGAGTAGGTGAAGAGGTGCATAGGTGATGCAATCACTGCTGCAGAGACTAACGGCCACAGTCCTGGGACCCCATCGTCTAAGACTGCGCCCTCAGGGACCAAGACAAGGACATGGGTCTAGAACCACAGCTGGCAGCAGCTTGTGTGGCTGGTAAGGCCAAGCAGGGGAGAAGTTGGCAGATGCTTACTGTAGGATTGGAAGGGCTGTGGCTAGGCCCTTTAGAATTGCCCAAATTTTTCCAAAGCCAAGTTCTTCTTTTATTCATGGTTGATGAAGAAGAAACAAATGCATGGGATGTATTTGCAAAAAAAATAAGGTATGGTGAGCACCAATGGAGCATCAGCTAGCCAGGAAAAAACCTCAGCTGTCCAGAACAATGGTTATCCTTTCTAAAGGGGGCCAAGACTTCGAAGTATTCGCCTAATAGAGATATTTAAAATTCTCTGTAGAAGTCCAGTATTTCCTCTCAGAGTCAGCACACACTCAGTCCAGTGGTTCCCCTCATACTCATCCCCATTTCCTGAAGTCAAACAGAACATCACACTCAAACCCCTGTCCATAAATGCCAGCAAAGGACAGCACAGCTAGGGTGACAGGCTCAAGTGTATAGACCTAGAGCCACATGGGGGGCCCTACTCACAACCACAGCGGCAGTGGTTCACCGGGGAGGCCCTACGAATGTTGGGGGGCCACACTGTACAGAACGTGAGCACCGTGAGGGAAAGGAAATCCATCATCCAGAAGGACACACATCAAGGTTCCCAGCCCAAAGGACGACAAAGAGGACTTGCAGGCCGCCCTAGCTCTCTGGCTCTAGGTGTCCTAGACCCTGTGGCCAGGAGACCCTCTCCATGCCAACATGCAGGCAGTCAATAGGCCTTGTCCCCACGGCCCCCAGGGGCTCTGGACACTGCCCCCTGCCTGCTGCTCTGTCATGGTATGCCAGGCCGTGCTGTGACAGCTCACATAACTATGTAGGGAACTGGCCTTCACTTATACCCGTCACCCACTGGGCATTTTTTGTGGCTCTGTGCCAAACTGGCTCATCGGGTTTCCTCCCCATTTGGGGTTGAACAGGCTCCCTCTCTCATCCCAGGCTCACTGGAGCTCCCATGCTGCCAAGGACCATGGGTCTGTGTGAACCAGACTTGCCCATCCTGCTCCTTAGGCACCAGTCCCCTGCCCACTGGGGACATTCCCACAATCCTTTGCCTGTTGTACCTGCCACACACAGACAGATGGCAGAGGGTGGAGTGTGTGGGAGGAAGTGTCAGGCTGAAAATGAATATGTGAAGTGAGCTGGAAAGAATGAGCCGGTAGGGCCTTGCTGCCAGTCAGCACTCAGAGGCTCTGACCCCTCAGACCCCTTACCCTCCTCCTTCTTCCGGCCCAACCTGCCCCCACCCAGCCTCCCCTCCCCCACAGGCACACCCTGCTCACTGCACTGGGGCCCTTCCTGCTTTTGACCAAGGAGCCCAGCCAGCTGAGGGACACTCTCTAAGCAATACATTAAGTCCGTGAGGGTGAGGAGCATTTAGACCATAGGCAGTGTTGGTTTCATAGATCCAAATGACCCATTTGGCCAAGCATAGGGAAGGGAGTTTCTGTCCCCATCCACAGTCATGCAGGGACCCAAAGGGTAGAATTCAGGCTGTGAACACCAAAGGGATGTCAGAGGCCATCCCAGGCATGGCTGGGCAGCCACCAACCTTTCTTTGGAGGAAACTTTACATGCACTCCAACACATACTTCATGTACCTATAAGAGTAGATCCCTGAAATTGTGCTTGATGAGATGGGGTACTTGGGTGCCCAGAATATATCCCACTAGTGACTCCTGACACCCCTGGAGACCACTGAGTGCTAGGGGCACATTGTAGAGTCCACTGATCTCATCCAACCCCTTCATGTTACAGTCAAAAAAGAGAAAGAAATAGAAAGAGAAGAAGGAAGGAAGGAAGGAAGGAAGGAAGGAAGGAAGGAAGGAAGGAAGGAAGGAAGGAAGGAAGGAAAGAAGGTAAGAAGGTGGTTGGTCCAGGGAAAGCAAGGAACTTGCTCCAACTCCACAGCCAGACAGAGATGAAAACATGCACCAGTCCAACCAGGCTCTGTCCCCCAAGTGGTCCTCAGAGCCACAATGGGGATCACAAGGAGGAAGCAGGAGTTTGATAGAAACTAGGTTGGCATGGAAGGATGTCAGATTGCCTCATGGCCAGACTCAGTCAACACCAGAAACCCCAATGCCGCCTGGCACCGAGGGCTCCAGCCAAGCCAGGTATGCGGTTCCGGATTCATCTGTCCATTAGCCAGCTTGTCCTTCCTGACAGGTGGTGCTTCTGGTAAAGCAAAACAAAGGATGCTGCCACATCCTTAAAGCTGATTGGCCTCTGAAGCCACCACCCACTGTGTGACTATTTCTAGAGGTGAAGCCCCGTCCTATCTTCTATATTCCTCCCTGTGGCGTTTTCCCCCTGTCCCTCTGCTTGCCTCTGTGGAGACAGCAGACTTCCTGTAGAATTAGCGCTTGGCCTTAACTCTCACCCTTCTCCAGCCTCAAGCCCACCCACCATGGGTGAACACCTAAGGCAGAAGGATTAGGTTTCTGCGCAAAGACAGACTTAAAGGTTCTGCAAAAAAAAAAAAAAAGGAATAGATACAGAGATGGAACCAGATTTTATTATTCAAAGGAAGCTCAGGTTGGGACCAATTTCTAATGTGTATTTCAGCAGCCCTCTAGGGGGCTGGTTGTCACTCAGCATTTGCCTACCCTGTGACACCAAGAGTTGCTTTATTGGTCTCAGTCTTAGGAAGCTCCAAGATCTCCCAGCCCTTCTTCATTCCCACATGTCCTGACCTCTGTCATTCAGTTAACACTTGAGGCTGGGGTCCTGGGGACTGGTTACCCCTGAGCACTCAGACCACGGTGTCCTGGGAAGGGTGAGGGCCACTCCTGCTCCCAGGCTTCCAGGCGGACCCTTCTTCATGTTGTGAAGAGCCCCAGGAGACCACAGTGACAAAATCCTGCTGTCTTCCTGCCCCACTGTGTCACAGCGGGACAGGACTAGATAGGACCTGAGCCTTAGAGACAGGGCAGGCTCTTTCCTCATCATCCAGCCATTCCTAGAAATGCCTGGGCAACTAGGTAGCAGGATTGTTTGTTGGCTGAGTTCAGGGTCTGACCGAGTTAGCAGAGATAAGCGAGTTAACCTCTCTGAGTCTCAGTTCTCTCACCTCTAAAATGGAGACAATGCTGACATCACCCTCCCTGACCTGTCATGAGGAATAAAGACTTGCCTGTAAAGTGCTCCCAGCGCCTGGCACAGGGGAGGTGCCTGATAAATGTACGGGGCTTCTGCTACCCAGCTCTCCTGAAGCCTGGCTCCCCCACTGTCCCTCCTGAGCCTCTGCACCAGCACCCTGGGGGCAGGCCTCTTCCAACAGCAATCTGTTCCAACAGAAACATCTCTAACTGCCTGCTGGCTGCAGTAAACGCAGCTACCTGCACTGAGCCCTGCAGAATTCAGAGTACCAGAGTGCTCGGGCAGTGGCAGCCTCTAGAAAGGCCTTGGATCTGTCCAGGAGATGTGGGTGGCCCAGCTCCCCATCTGTAAAATGGGACTATGATGGTGGCTCTGAGCAGAGGCGAGAGGCCAGCGAGTTCATGCCTGGGAAGCTCCTTTGCAAATCAAAGTGGATCTTGGCTTGCTGCAAAGGGGCCAGTTGTTATTTTTGTATTTACATGATGATGGATAAGACCTGATCCTAGCCTTCTAGAAACCCAGCCCCTGATTGGGCCTCCAAGCAGTGTCCACAGGAAATATCTCACCAATTATATCCTGCAGTCTGTGTGCAGCAACTGTGGTGTTTAGAAGCCTCCTTGTGGCAGGTGACCCCTTCATTCACTCACTTGATAGAAATTTCTGAGTGCCTGCCACGCAGGCTCTAGGAACAGACAGGTCTCTCCCTCTTGGAGCTTCCAGTCTAGCAAAGAGTCAGACAAAAGAAGCACAAGAAGAGATAAACGAGAAAACATTATTGAGAAGAATATAAATCAAGGGGATTCTTTTTAGGATCATGCCCCATCTTTATTAGAATATCACTGACAAATGACAAATTATATATTTAAGGTTTACAGCCTGATCAAGGGGTTTTCAACCCAGCCTGGTGGGAGGCAGTAGCACCAGGTTGGAGGTGTCAGGGAAGGCCTCTGTGAGAAGGAGACATTTGAATCCACAATTGGAGCCAACTGTGCAGAGTTAATAAATAATTCAGAATGCAAGTGCCTGGACTGAGCATGGCATAGAGTAAGCCACTATCAAAAGTGTCTATTAAATAAGTTAAATAGACTTAATTATTTCCAGAGTGACCAGGGAAAGGATTAGAGCTAGAGAGGGGGTGACACCTGCCCTGGGGCACCCTGTGCTTTTCTGGCCTATGGAATTTGCATGTTTGCCCCTCAGAGAGCCAGGATGGCCCTGAAAAGCTTTAAGAGAGGAACACCAGGCTCTGGGTCCAGTGTTTCCTTCCTTTGCTGAAGTAGAGTGAATTACAGAGGCAGGAGAGAGAGGCAGGGACCTCTTGTGGGTGCCCAGGTAGGAGGTATGGGGGGGGACAGTGGACCCGGAGGACAGGACTACCTCTAAAGGTGGCGCTGAGGTGGGCTGCAGTGTGGGAGGCACCGGAAGCCAGTCCCAGGCGAGGGCTCTTGAACCTGAGCCCCTGGTAGGCCGGGCACGAGGGGAGAGGCCGGAGGGGGGCTGGTGCCCCGAGGTCCTGCCGGCTGCGAGCTCCCACCGGCCGGGAGCCGCCTGTTAGCTGACTGCCTAGGTTCACTTCCAGTTCATGGGCGCAGGCCTGGGCCGGGAGTAGAAGGACCGAGCCGTGGGAATTCAGCTTGTTGACTGGGGGACCAGGGGGCCGCTGGAGCCGGCTGTCCTGAGTTCCCCTTCCCACCTCCCCAGCTCAGGGTACATTTCCTCCTTCACTAAATCCTGAAGCACTGGGAAGATGGAGCCCTCTTTGAAACTTGAGTGAGGTTAAGTTCAGGACAAATTAGAGGGAGCCCTGCTTTCCACAGTGACTCCGGACCCCAGGGGACTTGTTACCCTGAGAGGTGGGCTTGGCGGGGGTGTCGTGGGATCTCTACGGGGTCTGGGTAAGAGAACCGAACAGGCTTCTCAATGGGCCCTGACAGGAAACCTGGGACTTGGGTGACCTTTAAGTTGACGTCAGGGAGGAAAATCAGTCTCCTGAGGCTTCTGCCGGCAGTGTGACAGAGGCTGAAAACTCAACCTAGCGCAGTGTGCTGTACCCCGCCCCTGCCCAGGCAACCTCGGCGCCAGAGCTGCAAGGGCTCCAGACTGACTCGCTCAGTCCTCTCCCCCTCCCCAGACCGGCTCTGTCGCCCTGTGCCTGAAGCCCTCCGGTCAGTCCCGCCAGCGCTTCGGGCCCCATCAGGCCCCACCTCACCAGTCTCCCTACTGTAGGGCCACTGGGCAAGTAGACCCCAGCCCTCACTGCCAGGCCTTTGCCCCCGCTGCCGGCTGCCCTCTGCCAGGAACACCATCATTTCTCCACATATGCTTTCAGATTTGGCCTTAGGTCATGGTCCTTGATTCCTAGTGCCACCCATTTCCCTAGCTTCAGGTCACTCCTGCAAGTGTAAGCCTCCCTATCCTGTGTACCGTCATGGGCCGTGGACAGGTCTGCCTCTGCATGGTCAGCTCTGCATCTCCCCCTTTACCTGGCTTGGAGTAGATGATGCTTTCTCAGTGACCATTTTGGGCATCAGGGTGGGAGGGTGGATTGCCCTAAACAAAACCACAGCCACATGGTTTTGTTCATTAGCACATGCATGGGACATCCACACCAGGCCAGGCCTCTGCTAGGTGCTGGTGACCCGAGGGAGAGCAAAATGTGACCCCCTCCTTCACAGAACTTGGCTTAGCCCAAGAGGCATCCTCCATCAGTTGCACCAGCAGATGTAAAATTGCAAAGGTGACCAGCACTACTGAAAGGACATGCAGAGTTTCATAAGAAACTTGAGCATCCTCAGTCAGAGATATAGGAAGTAACCCTTGAGGGGAGATCTGACAGAAGAGTAGATTCCAACCAGCCAAGAAGGAGGAAGAAGAGCAATTCAGGAAGAGGGATCAGCACGTGCAAAAAGAAACAAAGATCCTGAGACAGGAAGGAGAGCAGAGAAAACTAAGAATAGAAGGAAGAACAGTATGGCCTAAGCAGGGAACTAACAGCCAGAGAGTGATATGAAGTGAGGTTTGGAAAGTCCAACAAGAACTAAAACACACAAGACTTTATGGTCTTTAGCCTAAGAACGATAAGGAGCTACTAACAGGTGCTGAATGGTGCCATGACCTAACCAAATCTGTATCGAGAAAGCTCAGATTGGCTTCTGTACAGAGCGGAGATCAGAACCTAGGCATCCTGACACTCGGACCCTATCTGATATCCATATTCTTCTTCCCTTGCGCCTCCCTGGGTCACTGCATGTGCAAGGACCTCCCCTACCCTGAAGCACTGATCTCGGTTGCTCAGCCCACCCACTGCATTGTCCCCAATAGGAGAGAAGGGTTAGCTTCCTGGGCACCTGGCACAGCCACACGTCACAAGCTGAAGACCACCCAGCTGGTCTCCAGCTGTCAGGACAGGATATGGGTGCCCAGAGGCTGACCCCAGAGCCCTGGGAGTAAGGCCTTCTTCACCAGGGTCTGCTCTCTTAGAAGCAGGGAGTCCCGCTCTCACCAAGCCTGCTGCTACTGCACAAGAGCTCCCCAGCAGCACCGCTACCAGAGCGAGGGCACTTACATGTCTCTGTCCCCAAGCATGGAGATTGGTTCCAGCACCAAGCAAGATTAAATCTTCCCAGTTCCCACTTACATCCTCCAGCTGCTGAGCCTTGGACCAAAGGCCTCTTGCACATCACATGTGCTTCTAGGAGCATGCTGGAAGGTGTCACAGCAGGCAGGGACCTTGGGAGTTCCAGAGTTTCAGCCTCACCTCGGTGTTCATGCAGTTAGAACCCCCCAGCCTGCACTGAATGTGGGACGATGATGTTAAACTCCTCTCTGCTGCATCCCTGATCCAGAAGCAAGAAAAGAAGATCCGGCGCAAGGCAGGAAGTTCAAAATCTGGGTTTCAAAGCCAGGAAACCTGGGGTCTAAGTCTTATCTTTGTCTCTTGTCCAGCCACGGGCTCCTGGGCAAGTTTCTTAACTTCTTGAGTATTTCTTTATCTGTGCAGCAATGTCCATTATGACCCTCATTGCATGCAATTTTTTGTATTTAATTAAATGTAGTGAAATTTAAAATTCAGCTGCTCGGTGGCACCAGGTGTATTTCAAGTGCTTCTATGGCTCTTGTCTATGACAGTAGATGGTGCGTGTTTAGAATATTCCCATCACTGCAGAAATAGTCCCTTGCATGGCTTTGACCTATGCAGTGAGGGTAGCAAGAAGACTTATTCTGTGGATCATGGCAGGAATCACATGAGATGGTGATTGTAAAGCAACCTGGCAATGTGCCAGGGTATAGTAAGTGCTCAACTAATGTTTCTGCGGTGGTGACGGTGGTAATGGGGTTGGTGGGGTCTATTCACTTCCATGTGCATTCTCTGCATCCTGCTAAGTCCATGGGAGAGGTTTTGGAGTCGGGCACCCATATGCCAGAATTCATTCATTTACACAAAAGTGTTGATCAGCTGCTCCTGGCCAGTCACTGTGATAGACATGTGATATGGCCCAAACTGGAAAAAAATGTGGTCTTTGTCCTCTAGGAAAGATAGGCACAAATAAAGTGTGGGATGTGAAATGCACCTAAGGCAGCTCAGTGCAAAGGGAAGGCATAGCAAACCCTGAGGGCTTCCTGGAGGATGTGTCATTTACTTGAGGAGGTTTCCAGGAAGTAGGATTCAAGTTGGAGAGGGTAGGAGGGCGGCCCAGACAGGGAGAGCAGCATATGCCCACCTCGGGGACCTGAAAACTGTGCCACAGAAAGGAGGGACTGCTCAGGGTGGCCGGCGTGGAGAGAGAGTCGCTGCCACTGCAGATATAAGGGCGTCAGCTTTCTCTCTTAGCCCCATATTACCCCACCTGAAAAAGAGGGTGCTAATTAAAGCCACTTCCTGGAATTGCTGAAAGGATTAAATGGGTTAATACAGGTGACACGTTTGTTACAAGCACAAGGTGAGCCCATGCTACAAAAAGATTGGCTGTCACTAATTGCAGTGGCATAATGGCTTTCATTGTGAAAGGAAGCGTTGGTGTCCTGTCTGTCTCAGCGGGGCTTGCGGGTTCCCACAGTCACGTTGGCGGACTGCGCTTCACTTGCCCTCACCATTATTTGGAAGTGTGACGTTCACGTGCTGGGTGAGTGTCAGCAGGAGAGAAAGGTGCCCCAGACTCTCAGTTATACCAGCTCTGGGTGGGCGAGAATGGGGTGAGCCTCGGTTCCTGAGTTGATTCTCGGCCTCCAGTGGGTTTGCTCTGGAGAATTGGCTCTGTTTGGGAATGCCAAGGGGTGATTTTCCCTGTGGGTTTTGTGGGCTGAGTAGGAACTTGCTGGAAAGGGCTGCCAAAGAAGCATGGGCCAATTTCTAACTAGTTATGGGACACCAGCATCTGAGCCACTGAGCACCTCTAGTTTCCGCTCCTCACCCTGACTCAGTATGTGGAGACGTCAGGACAGTGGCCTGCTGAGCCACAGAGGCTCTTGGGATATGTGGCACATTCCAAGCTCCCCTGTCTCACTGCTGAGGTCGCCTCTGCTCTTCCCATCCAAGGAATCAGGTCAGGTCCATGTGCCACCTCCCATCCAAGGAATCAGGTCAGGTCCCCTGGGCTCCATGCCCCACTGAGTACCTGGCACACAGTAGGCCTTCAGGGCAGATGAGTGACTGCAAGGTGACAGACACCCTTAGTCCTCAGCACATGTCCTGTTTGGCTCCAAGCAGCCCAAGCATGACAAAGATAGGGACATGTCCCCCTCCCAGGACCTAAGAGGCACATGTGCGCTGCAGAGATGGGGTGGTTGGCAGCCTCCATGGGCCAGGGCCCAAGGGAACAGACATAGAGGGAGAGAGAGGGCCCCAGGTCTCCTTGGGTAAGACCACACATCTCAGTGGGACTAAGTTTCCCCATGAGTAGCAGAGTCCAGGTACGTCTGAGGCCTCTGCTGACCTCCCCTGTGTTGGATCCGGGTCAGGGAGTGGTGTCTGTGGTCTGCCAGCCTGTGCCCTGCTGGCTTCCTGTCTTCTGCAGACCCCCGCTGTCTTGGAGATTATCTCTTCAGGGCTTTCCTGTACCTTCCCTCAGTCATCTCTGCATTGTCTTCGTCTCCCAGCATCCATGGAAATCCTGGAGTTCTTGGAACCCACCTTTCTATTTTACACCCTCTCCCTAGTCATTGACCCCAGTGGCTCGGTTCCAAGGAGATCAATGGATTTTAGTTGTGGGTCACAACCTATCAAGTCCTGAAATCAGTTTAACGGGCTGTGCCCAGCATTTTTTTTAATGAAGTGAAATAGGATGAAAAAAGATGAAGTCACAGATGCCAGGTGCATTTTGTGCACTTCAGGAAGCTTTTAGCTGTGAGTTTTTCCCCACAGTGATCTTCTTATACTAGGCCTGTCGGACAGCCAGAAGTCCTAGATTTAGGTTGGATTTATGTGCCCAGGTGCCCACTGCCTATCTAGGATGGTCCACAGAGACTCCCAAGTCACCGGTGCAAAGTGTGCCATTTTCCCAAGCCAGCCCATCCTCGGGTGTCCCCCACACACTCTGCCCTTTTCCAGCCTAGGAACTCTGAAGCATTCTAGCAGCTTCCTCCCTCTTCCTCACCCCTCAGCTCTCTGTCCTGTGGATTCAGCCTCCTGGGGATCTCCAAGTCTGTCCCCTCCTGTCACCCCAGCACAACCTTACTGCTCCCCACATCATCCCTTGAGGAGAATCTTGCTACAGCCTCCTGTCACTTGCCCACCCCCATCCTACCCTGCACTCATTTTCCACTATGAATCAAGGACAGACTTTCCAAACTGCAAACCCAGCTGAGACCTCCCCGGCTTAAGACGCTGGGGTTTCCGCCAGCTCCCCATGCTCCTCATGCATCTAGGTCTTTGTTTACTGGGTAAGGAGCTGGTTCCACCTCCAGCCACACCAAAAGAGAAGACATCACCCAAGCCACCAGCCTCCCTCCCTCCCTCCCTCCCTCCCTCCCTCCCTTTCCTCTTCCTCTTCCTCCTCCTCGTCCTCCTCATCCTTCACAGCATCAGGAATGGGCTTCGGTGCCCACCTCCAAGGAGCATTTGCTGCCTCCACACCATCCCAGCACCCCATCTTGGCATTACTTCTGCTCTCTACATTTCAGTCTTTTTCCAAATCAACCCTAACATTCACCTGCTACAGAATCACCAACTCCCTTTAAAAATGTAGAGGTAGAGGCCCCCATCAGACTTAGCATTGCACCCTCCGAGTCCATGGCTTGGGAATCTGCATCAGGTCTGCAGTCGAGGACATCCTTCTGCCCATTCAGTTTGGAAAGCTATGGTTGTGTGTTTCATTGGAGCACATTTCTGTTCCATCTCTTTCCCCACCACCCAGGACCTCCTGGGGGCAGGAACTGGGCAGGGACAAACCATGTTTGCCATCTACTTCCCCAGAGCCTGGTGCAGGGCCTGGAATGAAGTAGGTGCCCAGGCAGTTATGAGTGAACCATTCCTGGACATGATATGGCTCCCTCATCCTCCTTCCTTCCAGCCCGTAGTGCCGGAAATAACCTTCTATGAAGGCTTTTGTGGTTGACGTGGGATCTCTGGGAGGCGGTGAAGTTTCCCCTTGGCTACAGAGGAAACAAGCTGAAGACTGGTCCAGCCCTGGTGACAAGGGGCTAGAGGTGGCCCCAGGACAGGGTCCCTGGCTGAGGAGGGGTCTGGTAGAACTGGAGGGGGTTGGGAGAGAATGTCTTGGTGCCTAGTCAACAGGAAGGCCCTTCTTCCTCCAGGATCACGTTTCAGCCCAGCTGCTTGGACAGAACCTGAGCTGGAGTTGGGGCAGTGGGGGAGGGGCAGTGACAGACAGACAGGCCGATGGAGAAGCCAGCCTGGAGACACACAGATGGCCGGGTGGCCCAACTTGCCTGGGCTGCCACACACCCCCAGTGCCAGCACATAGGCAAGGCCCAGCGAAGCCAGCCAGGCTGGGAAGCATGAAGAGCCCTCTCGTTCCCTGTCCCTAACCCTCTCACCCCTCCTGCTGTCTCCAGGCTCAGGGACATTGAATCCTTCCCTTGATAGACAGCCAAGAAAAGACTTCTTCCACATCCTAAATTTGTTAGCACCCGCTAATTGTCTTAACCTTCCTCCCTCCTGCATTCCCCACAGGACATGGGGTGCCTTATTGATTCTCAGTGGGGAGCTCCGGGGGGGGGGGACTAGATCCCCACAGGGGACAGCAGTGTCCCTCTGGAGGTGCCCTCTCTGTGCAGTGACTGCTGGTGAAACATGGAACAAGCAAGAATTTGGGGGTGGGGACAGCAAAGGCTGTTTGTCTGCCTGGAACCCGACTCTCCCTCATTGTTCTTAGCTGGGGCCTTCCAGCAGGAGGCCTGGTCCTTCTTAGAGCCTCACCCCAGGGTGCTGCCAGAAGCTGAAGCTGGCCAGATCTAGGTGGAGACAAGCAGGGGAATTCTGCAACCCACATGCTCTTTCTAACCCTCTGCTCTTTTCTCCTCTTCTTTCCAGCCTCTCCCTCCTCTTCTCTTCCTGGAAGCCACCTTCTAGTCCATGGCTCACAGAGAGCCATGCACCACACTCAGGCTGGACCTCCAGCTCTCTCAGAACCCTAAGAGACAGGAATTCTTAGCTCCACTTTATGGAGCAAAAAGTGAGGCTCAGAGACATGAAATACATCTGTGTATTGAGGGTCCTCTCCTAAGAGTCAGGGCTGGGCTTGCTGTTGACCACTGTACCATCCAGTCTTCAAAACCCATTTCTGCGCTGCTCACACACGAGCAGGCAGCCAGTCACCAACCGCCATCTGTTAAATGAGGTCACCCCCGGAAACATCTTGTACAGGACTAGGTACATAGTAGACCCTCAGCATGTGAGTGCCCTTCCTGCATCCTTCATCTCTCCCTCTCTTCTCTCTTGACCTTTGTCCTTCCCTCCCTGCTCACAGCTCAGGTGAGAAGAGCCAGGACAGCAGAGAATGCACTGTGGCCTCTGGGCCTCCTGGCCCTAAGCCTCCCAATAAATAATGGAGTCTGTATCTGAGCCTCCAGCTCTGCAGCAGCTCAGCTGGAGGACAGGCTCTTGCTGGCGAAGGGATTAGGAGTCCTGGAAGGCAGGGATGGGGCCTCTGCCAAAGCAGCAGGGGAGGGGACCTTAATCAGTCTCCTTTTCTCCAGTCCATCTGTGACCCATAAAAGCATGGCGGTCCTGCAAAATCAGCCAGGAAACCCAAAGAAAGGTCAATAGGTTCTCCACATCAAGGGCCTCCAGGGATGGGGGTAGGACTGGACTACTGGGAGGCAGGGGGGGTGGGAAGGTCCCTTATCCTCCTGATGGGTGGCCCCTGACCCAAAGGGATAAGAGAAACTTCTGAGACCCAGTGTGCTTGAAATGCAAGCAGGAAGCAACCCTCCCCGCCTCCACCCTCCTTCCTGTCCAGGCTCACCTGGGTAGTGTTGGTTGTCTGGCCAGGTGGAGTCCTCTTAGTCACAGGGGTGGGGAAGCCACTGGGCCTGCTGAGACCAAGGGACTCTGGGAGGCAGTGAGACAAGTGCAGAAGTTTCCAGGAAGAAGGATCAGATGGCTGCCAGAGTTACAAGGCAACCTAGCTGAGGTTGCTGATGAAGTGTGGGTTCAAAATGAATTATAGTCACACTGCAGCACACACCCTAACCGACAAGATAGGGGCTTAGTGCTGAGCTCCACAGCTGTCTTTCCCTGGGTGTCTGTCATGGGCAAGGCCATCCTTGCATGCAGGAATCTCCTGCTCACCACAAACTGCTTCCACTAGTTCATCATTATCAGGAGAGAGACTGAGACTTTGGGAAGTGAAAAGAAACTTGCCAGGGGCTTAAACTGCTGAGAGTCACTGGGCTCTAAGCCCAGGTCTGTTTGGCTCCAAAGCTCACATACAAGGTGCCTCCAACAAGCAGCAATGGAAGGATACTCAGAACCCAAGCAGAGATAGTGTTGTGGTGTGGCTACATATCCTAGCAACCTGGGAGGCTGAGGTAAGCTTGCAAATTCAAAGCCAGCCTGGGGCAGTTTAACAAATTAGCAAGACCCTGTCTCAACACTAAAAAAAACAAAAACAAACCAGGCCCTGAGTTCAATCCCTAGTACCAGAAAAGGAAAAGAAGAAATTACCAAATGGAAAACCTCTCAGAGTGAGCACTCCAGCCATCCAATAGGCATGGGCTGAGTCTGTCACTTTAGCTGGCACCCAAATTCCGCTGTGTGTTTATAACAGCAAGAGGAAGTGTCACCCCTAGAGCCAGCGCCACTGGAGGAAACTGGGGACAAGCCAGGGTCCCAGCATCACCCCGTGGTGTTCCCCTCTTGTTGCTCACCTTCCCCTTGGGCCCATATACTGTGCACAGTGGACATCTGTACAGCCACAGGCTGCCACCTGCAGCCCACATGTGCTCCTGTGTCACTGCCCCCGGGGGATTTCCTGGGGCTGACTCCATACACAGAGCCCTGGGGTGCATTGGCCCCCCTCTCCTCTAACTCAACTCCATGTTCCCCTCCAGCTCAGATGTCTTAAACCGTTTTTAGATGTCTCGGTTTCTTACATTTAGATGTCTTAGATGGCAAAGATTCTTACCTTACAATTCTCGCAGGAAACACCTTCCTGGCCCTAAGCTGATGGAAAGTCACATCAGGGTTTCTTGTCCCATCAGAGGGGGATGGGGCTACCTTGCCTCAAATCCCTGTCCCCTTCTTTATGGATGCCGTGGTCACCTGGCCTGGTGCTGGAGTGTGATGCTACCTGTGTCATTCCCAACATCCACCATGGAGGTCTGTTGTGGGGACCCAACTCTGTAACCCCCCTGCCCTGCCTGTGGGAAGGGTTAGGGGGTTTTTCCCATTGGCTTATAAAGGCAGGATTTCATTTTTATTTAGTTTTATTACAAGAAGGATATTGTTTTTGTCTCTGTCTCTTTCTCTCTCCACTTCTTTTGATCTTGACCTCAACTCTCCCCATGTCCCCAAATCGGCAGGACATTCTGACCTTGGCAGTGTTTGGGGCCTGTTTCTTCAGCAGCCTGCTGTATGGTCTTGTGATGCATTCAGGGGCTTCAGAAAAAGACAGTGTCTCTGCCATCTTCCCAGGAGCTTCAGCCTGTCCCCGGGGCAGACTGCGGCCATGCCAATTCCTTTAGGAGGGGGGGTCCCCATCTGCTAAAGTTATACGTCCCTGGCCTGCTTCCAGGCTCCTCACCCCCTGTGACCTGCCTAGGTGACTTCTGCTTCCCTAAATTGCTCTGTCCACCACCCCACAGGATAGCAGTGTTCCCACAGCCACCACCTGGGTGAGGGCAGAGGTCAAAATAGGTCAGCTCTAATTTATTAGCCTCTGTTCCCATTAGAGACTGTTGTCCTGGAAACGCAGTGACCTTAGCTGGTAGCATAGCTGGGTCATGGAACTCCTACTGGGTGAGGTGGGGTGAAGGGAGGGATAGGTCACTTTGGTCCTTGACTATAGCACAGGCAGATGAGGTCCGTAGGTCCACCTTCTTTTAAAGAGTCTGTATGCTCACTCAGGACCTCCTGGTGCCTGGATCTGTGTGGGTTTCTGTCCAGCAGTGCAGTTTGGCCCTGAATTGAGAACCCCAGGGGAAACTGCACTCAGTCAAAGCCCTGGCTTTATCTCCAGTGGGATCTGGGTAACAGTGGCTGTCCTAGGAGGTTTTGTGAGGACCCGGAATCATATGTCCACACTTCCTAGCACTGGGGTACATTTCCTACCCCACAGGGCAAGATCTTGGGGATTTTTTAGCAGATACCACCTTTTGAAGGAGGCTGCCTCCTTAGAGGTGCCCCTGCCAGTCTGGTCAGGACAGTACTCCATATGGTAACAAGTGTGCTCCTCCTGAGGGCTCATGGAACTGAGCAGATTGGGGTCCCCGAGACACTGACATTGAACAGGAGAGTAGCTACTGCTGTCCAGGATGATAACATTAGAAGCAAAGAGAAGGTCTGGGCAATGGGAGACACTGAGCTGTGATGCCATCTCTGTGGTGACTATAGTCTGCCCTGGGACTTCAAAAGTGGGACCAGCCTCCAGATTTGTCCAAAGTCAGGCGCGGAGGCTGTGCCCCAAAAGAGAACACTGGACAAGGTAACTGCCTTCAGCCAAGCAGTTTCTGAAGGGAAATGATGTCTGAGAGCCATCTGCTCAGTAATCTCAGTGTCTGAGAACACAAATCCTTCAACCCAAGGAGGAATCTGGGTGACACATCACAGTGTCCCCTCCAGGTGTCAGGTTATGGCTGATGATCTTGAGACAGACTCCACTTCCGCTGTACCCTCAAGATGTGGTTCTACTTGCCTTACTGCTTCTGCTACGGTTGATCTCTTTTTGTCTCCTGAAACTCCAGGGTTGATCTGCTTAACAAACCTTTATACAGTGATGAAAACGTTTTATACCTGGCTGGGGATATAGCTCATGGATGAGCGCCTGTCTAGCGTATAGGAGCAACAGGTGCACACACTCACACCCGTACACAGTTTTACCTGAGCCACCTAACACAGCAGCCTTTAGCCACACATGATCATTGAACAATTGAGAGATGGTTAGCGAGACTGAGGGATTGAACTGAATCTTTTATTTTATTTTAATTAATGTAATGGCCACAGGTGACTAGCAGCTACCCTATTAAACATTGCAGCTCCAGCCACAGAGGCTTTTTTTTCTGTTTCCCAGACACCCACACTCGTGCCACCTCAGGGCCTTTGTACTTGCTGTTGCTGGGATGGTATGATTGTCCCTTAGATGCTCTCCTGGTAGCTCCCTCTCATTATTTAAATTTCAGCTTTCCATCACCTCCTTCTTTAACAGCCTAAATTAAAGCATTTTCTCAAATCTGATCCCCCCAGACTGTATTACTGTATTTCAGTGTGTTTATAGCTGCTCTTAGTGCCTGAATTTTTTCCACTTGTTTTGTCTGTTTATTGTTTATCACTCACAACTAGGAATAGTAATACTGATGATTTAAAAGTTAGTATTTCCATGGCATAGTGTGCCAGGTACTGGTCTGAGCACTTCCTGTGTATTCGCTCAATCCCTGCAATATGAGATAAGTACTGCTTAACCCCCATTTTACACCATTGGTGGCTGTGGCTCAGGGTGGAGTTGCCCAGGGTCACAAGCTAGGACTCTGCCTTTTTCTCTCAGTAGGCTCAGCACCAACATAGGGCTGTGCCAGACACACACAGCCGGGACTCCACAGGTCACTGATGACTTCCCGGCTGGCACAAGAGGTTGGCCTGGTGTGGGCCTCCAAGTCTCTGTAGTCCGGAGCATGAGCAGACCAGCTGGAAGGGTGGGCTGAGGGCAGAGATGGGGCTGGCAGTCCCATTCATCATCGTAGGAGACCCTGGTGAGCTGGGAGGGCAGAGGAGTGAGCCTGTCTGGGCAGTGAAGGACACTGTTGGCCAGGGTGACCCTCCGCCGGTCACAGCTACCACCAACATCACTGCTGTCACTGCTGGGGCCCAGCCGAGGCTGCTCAGCCTGTTTATTGTGTTTTCCAAATACCTCAGGCAGAGAGAGAGAGAGAGAGAGAGAGAGCAGGGCTCGGAGACCACCCAGCCTTTTCCTCTGCTGAGCGCTGCTTCTCTCACGCCCACCTGCCCTCCCTCCAGAGCATGCGCCTGGGGCTGCCCAGCTGCAGGGAGAGGCGAGCCTGGGAGAAGCAGAGGCAGAGATGCTGCTGGGGGCTCCTTCCTGGGAATCAGCTCCTGATAACACAGCCTGGCACCCCAGGGTGCCCCACCACCTCCAAACAGCATCTTCTCTTAATTAAAAAGTCCTTCGGGGGCCTCCTCAGAAAGGGACATTCCTGAGGTGAGAAGGCCACCAGCAGGCCTGGCCTCCTCGGGATGCTGCTGTCCCCATTTCCTGCTCACTGGCATTGCCTCATCCCCTACCCCCATCCCCCTACCCTCTGTGTTTCACCCAGGCCCTCTAGGCATGAAAGGGCTTTGGACAAGGAGTTGAAGTGCCAACTGCCAGTTCCAGTAAGGCATCTTTTCCACTGGGTGACCTAGAGCTTCCAGCCTTCCAGCCTCTGGTGCTGGTCAGTGTGAAGGAATGTGCGTGTCTAAAGAAGTACAGAGCTTTGAAAACTCTCAAGAGTCCATGCACATGAGACCAAAATCAAGGGCAAGGAGCCCTAACAATGCTCCTACAGAGGTTTTGTGTTGACCACCTAGCCCCACTTCCATAGCCTAAGAAAACAAGAGTGCTATTCATCACACCATAGAATTTAAAAAGCATAGAAACCTTCAAGATGTAGTAACCCATCAATAGGTCAATCACGATATACTGTGCAGTTATTTTAAAAATGAAGCCAAGCATAGTGGTGCATACATAGGAAGCTGAGGCAGGAGACAGCAAATTTGAGGCCTGCCTGAGCAATTTAGCTAAACCCTGTCTCAAAATAAAATTTATAAAGGGCTGAAGGATAGCTCAGTGGTAGAGAGGTTTTATCTAGCCTCTGTGAAGTGCAGGGTTCCGTCTCCAGCACCACAAAAACAAAACAAAGCAAATATAATTATGAGGGCTGCATAAATGTAGAGAAGTGTTTGCCTTGTTTTGTTAAATGAAGGGAGCTGTGGGTGCTGCTTTCTGCTCTGGGAATGTAGGAGTAAGGATGAGAGAAAATGGAAACTGTTGTGTGTGAGCAGAGCTGGGGGTTGGGGGTGGTGCTTTTCTTTCACAAAATGTTCTTTAATGTTCTTAAAGATCTGTTTTAACAATACATAAAGATCAGAAAAGCAAACCAATTTGGAAAAAAAAATGGCAAATCCAAATGCAAGCTCTAAAGAGTTTTGGCTCTTCTCGGGTCAAAATGACCCAATTCCACGGGTCTTTGGTCATCCCTGCCCTACACCCTACCCCACACACAGCTGAGAAGGCACCCAGCTAGCTATGCACCTGAGTCCACCCCATACCTTTCTGACACTACAGACCAAACACCACCCTTTTATTTCCCTTTTTTTCTTGTGAATTTAAGCCACTGACAGCTCCAGAGACAGTGGTTCCCATCTATTTGACAACAGACTCTAGTTAGAGCTTCTGCATTCCAAGTTAGGAAAGGTCTTTCACTTGTAGTTGTGTTAAACTCTGGTCAGGAATGTCCAGGATGTTTCTCACAGGAGCCAGCTCTGACTGATTGGTTATGGCTGCCAAATGTACAAGAAACAGCACAATTGATTAGTCATGTCTGCATGGAACCTGGATAGAGGAATGGAGTGGTACTTGTATGCATCATATGTATTTGCTGTTCTGGGGGTAATCTGGTACCAAAGGCCAACACTTTCTGGAGAATGAGATCTGTATAGCTTTCTCCTGTATGTAAAGAAGAATAGGCTCCTGGTTTCCCTGGACAGTCAGCTGGTATAGCGTGACAGTGACAATGGCCTTTGCACACGCATGGGCTCAGGTGAGCATTCCATCTCTGTCACTTAACTTGGCTTTCAACAATCCATTTAGCCTATGGATCCTTGGTGTTTTCATCTGAATATTTGCAGATAGATTGAGTTACATAGATTAGAAGTAGTGAATACAAAGGGTCTCATCTCCTGCTGGCACAACTAGGTGTGAAATGCAAAGTAGCTCTCATGTTGGCCACCTGTGAGCCTTGAAGTGTTTGCTGGTGAAATCAGGCAGGTGTGGTAACAGAAAGTCCATGAAAGAGTGCTGGGCTGCTGCCCCTCTAGCTGTGTTCTTTGTGCCTCCCTGACCACAGGTATGTATGGACACCTTGATTTGGGCCACAAGGACAAATTACACAGCTGCTTGAGACTTGATTAACTAGGCAATGAAGACAAAAATAGTGTTTCACTTGATTATGCTTTATTATAAATGAAATTATAACCAGCCTTCACTTATGCTACATATTTTTAATTATGTACAAGCGAAAGTAAGATTTAAGAAAAACATATCCAGGGATAATTACATGCCTTACTAATTATTAATTATTCATTAATAATAATTAATAATTATTGATTATTCCCTATCATTGCTCCATTTAGCTCTGATTTACCTCCAGGCCTGAGGGATACTCATTCTTCTAAGTCACCTAGCATCTGGGGCATCTCTTCAGTGTCTGTCTTCTCTCACACACAGCAAAGGAGGCATAACCAGCCACTCTACTCTTGGCAAAAGTGAATTCTCAGCCCTAAGCTAGGCTTGCAATCCCTCCTAGGACCCCATTTCAGCCTACCCATCCATCGCCTTGATTATGTGTGCACTGCAAAGATTTTCTGTGCATGTTCTTCTGCCTATGGAGTTGTTACAGTTCAGGCCTGGAAGGTCTCTGGAGATTGTGTGTTGTGAATTAGCTGCTTGAGAAACAAAAGCATCTCCATTCTTGCTTTGTTCGACTTACAGAGTGGTTCATTGTTGTTGTTATTTTGTGGTCCTGGCGATCAAACCCTGGGCACCCTGCCACTGAGCCACCTCCTCAGTCATTTTTATCACTATTATTTTTTGAGACAGAGTCTTGCTTGCTAAATCGCTCTGGCAAGACTTGAACTTGTGGTCCTCTGGCCTCTGCCTCCCAAGTTTTGGGATTATAGGCATGTGCCACCCCACCTGGCTCAGCATGGTTTTAAAATATTGTTAAATGAATGTCAACATTAATAAATTGGAAGATTTTGCATAAAATATCTGAAGGTTTACTTTCCTTGAATGTGTTCCAGATCTGACCCTGGTAGGTCTGAATCCCTGCAGTACTGGGTTGCAGTGCAACCAGGCAAGCCTGTGGCCCCGCGTCACTGTCCCTGCCACTCCAATTGCACCACACCTGGTCTGCTTCATTCCTTGACGTTAGGAGGCTGGTTCCTTACAGGCACCAAAATGTGCAGCAACCAATCTCCCTCAGTTCCTCTTGGAGTACTGACCGAGGAATTCGTGACTGTGCCCCTTACAGATCTTATCTCACAACAGAAAAGACAAGGCAGAAAAGCACGGAATTGATGTCTGCTCATAGAAACAAGAACAATGATGAACTGAACGATAAATCAAAGTCCACTTCCTGAAGGAGGTGGTGTGAGCCTGTGAAGTGCATCCTGTAACCTTTGCCGGAGAACTGTACGTGCCTTATTAATGTGAAAAGGCACCAGGACTTGAACAAATGCTGACTTCCTGGGAAGGGCCCGAGGTGAGGGGATGGGAATGGGGCAGGAAGTCCCTGCTTTGGGAAGATCTCTCCAGATCAAGCTGGAGGATCTCACTGCTTCAGGGAGATTTAGTTGAGGGTGAGAAGTTCAGGTGCAGAGACCCTGAAACTCCAGATCAAAACAGTTTTGGGGTTGGAGCTAGCAGAGCCAGATGGGAGAGTCCATCCTTAGTTGATTTCCACCTTGACCAAGCAAGGGGTGACCTGACAGAGAACCCTGCTCTGGGTCCACTATTCCCATCTATACACACACACAAAGACACACACACACACACACACACACACACACACACCCCGGGCTAGAGACTGAGCCAGGAAACTGCGCAGCCTGAGAACAATGCCTGCCCTTGACCTGAGTCTGCAAAACTGTCCTGTAATCTCTACCAGCAAGACCCACCCCAGGATTCTCTCACTCAGGACTCGGGGTTCTGACCCCAGCCTGGAAGTGTCAGGGGCTTAAGGAAACAAGGAAATGCACAGCATGTCCCACCAGTCCCCAACTGGTGATGCTGATCAGGACTGTTTTGTTCCAGCACCGCCCAGCCTCCTGCATCCTGCCTCGCATCCTGAGCCTGCCTGATTTTTCCTCTCACTTTCTGGGGTCTCTGAGGGCAGGGGGCCATTGGTGGCCTAGGCCCTGGATCCACCTACTCCATCCAGCTTGAGTCCCCAGGCAGGAGTTGCCACCTCTGTGAGCCTCGGTTTCCTCCTGTGTAGAATTAAGGTGATGGTGTCCATGTGATAAGGCTTACAAAGGCTAAATAGGATGATATCCGTAAAACATTAAAAACTGTGCCAAGCACGTGGGAAGAGCTCTCGGAGTATCAGAGTGTCACTCGCTTCTGAGATTGGACATCATTACTTCCCACTTCGTAACTATAATAATAGCTATCATTTATTACATACTGACTCTAAGCCAGGAATGGTGCTAAACACTTAGCCATGTTCTCATTTGCTTCTCCAAATCCAGGAAAGTAGATACTATTATTACTCCCATTTTTCAGAAAACCCAGGCTAAGCAACTTGCCCAAGGTCACACAGCTAGTGTACAGCAGAGTCAAGATTCTCACCTGTAGTTAGGTGGACTCCAGACAAGAGCCTGATTTCATTACCTCTCAGTAGTGAGACTGCATGTGGTCTCGGCTGGGCATAGCTCTACCTTGGATGCATCCAGTCTGGATGGGGTTAGCAGCCAGTCCTCCACGGGGGGCTCCAGGAGCCAGATTTAAGAAGTAGATGAGAGTGATTGGAAACTGGCCCGTGGATGAGGCCATGTGGTCCTCAAAGAGACTTGAAAGGAATTACTGCAGAGTTTTCTTCTCAGTCATCTAAACATCTCCCACCACCACTTAATTCTTGGTGACTCTTAATTTGCTTTCACAGCTGAAGCAATAAATACAGAGGTCATCAGGGAAAGCTTTAGGACATAATAGCTGATTCCAGATGCTGGCTTCACCACCTACCAGCTGTGTGACCTTGGACAAACTACTTAACTTCTCTCTGCAGCAAAAATAGGACAGTATGAGCATTGAAGCTGCGGGTGCTTTGGGGGCACATCTGGTTCCAGCTGCATGGTTTGGGGCTGGGATTTGATCTCAGGGGCTCCGATGTCCCCTGGGGCACTATTGGGAAGAGCAGAGGGGACAGTGCCCAGAGTGCTCAGGAAATGCTAAAGAATTTGCCAGCAATGTGATAAGATTCGGCAGCATGGTGCCAGCCCCTAGTAGGTTCTTAATAAATCTGACTTTAAACTAAAAAGCCCATCCTTAAGGGAAAGACACAGGCCTGGCTGCCCAGACAAGACCAAAGGAGCCCACAGCCTCTGCCACGTCTCATCAGGGGGCACCCAGCTGGTCTGACCAGGCCCCTGCCTCCCACCCCCAAGTGTGGCCTGCATGGCCTCCAGCAGAGCCCAGAGGAGGTGGCTGAGCTGCCCCAGTAGGGCCTCACACAGCACACTGGTGTAGGATCCTGTGTCGGGAAGCAGTCCCAAGTCAGAGCCGTGGTATGCCAGGGCAGGCCCTCCTGCTGGGACCTCATGGAACACAGCTAACCCTGGCTCAGGGCCTAAGGTCAGGGGCTGGCAGCCAGGGGTCTTGCTAAGCCCACCAGCTGCTCACAGTCCCGCCACTGCCCATTAGCCTCAGGACCACAGATGAGGAGCTGTGGGAGACTGAAGCCAGCAGGAGACTCAGAGTTCACAGTGGAATTTTCCTGCGTGTTCTGGATAGCTCACCCCATTTCTGCACCTTGGTCCCTATTTCTAAAAGGGGCTGCTGATTCCTGCTCCAGCCTTGCAGTGTCTTTGTGGTCCAGCTGGGAAAAGGTCAAATGAGAGCCTTGAGAAGGCAGAGGAGCTGGGCGTGGAGGGACAGACCCAGTCCAACCACATGGCACCCACACTCCAGAGAGTGGAACCAACACTAGTGGAAGGGAGAGATCATTGTCCTCCTTGGACCAGCAGCAAAACCAGCTGTGACCTGGACAGAAGTTGACCAGGGCCCTGACTCCAGAGAGGTACCGGGGGCTGCAGAGACTCCAAGTTTCCTGGCCTCTGTCTTAGAGGAGTGAGGGACAAGCAGGTGAGGAGTGAAGGACAAGCAGGTGAGCCAGCTTGGGCAAAAAGTCACCAGAGCCCCAAGCCTGAGAAGCCAGTGTCAGGGGACTCCAGGGAGTTAGAGAAGAAGCCACTTAATGACAGACACAATGTCTGACTTCCATAGCATCCAGCACAGCAGTGCTCCTGTAGCTGACACTGAGCAGATGCAAATGAGAATGCAGTGGTCCCCCCTTACCCATGGGGGACATATTCCAAGATCTCCAGTGGATGCATGTACTGCAGATATTACTGAACCCCTATATACAGTGCTGTTCTCCTCTGCTTACATACCTATGCTGTTTAACTTTTGTATTTTTTGATTTAATTTAATTCAATTTATTTGTTATATTGGAGATTGAACCCAGGGTGTTCACACTGAACTACATCCCCAGGCCATATGTATATTATCATCTGTCTGTCTGTCTGTCTATCTACACTAAGACATGGTCTTGCTAAGTGGCTCTGATTGGGCTCAAACTTGTAATCTTCCTGCCTTAGTCTCCCAGAATGCTGGCATTATGTCATTACACCACAGTATAAAGTTTAATATATAAATTTAGGTAGGGTAAAAGATTATCTATAATAAAATAATGAAACAGGTCAATTATAACAATATACTATATTAAAATCTAATATCACTGCTCTTGTTCTCTGGGACCATTATAAAGTAAAACAAGTAACAAGGTTACTTGTTAAGTAACAAATGTTACTTAAACACAGCACCATGACACCCTGCAACATTTGATCCGGTGACCCAGGTGGCTACTAAGTGACTAATGGGCAGGTAGCTGATACATTGTGGATATACTGGAAAAAGTGATGATTCCAGTCATGGCAGGATAGAGCAAGACAACATGAGATTTCATCATGCCACTCAAAATTGCATGAAATTAAAAATCTGTGGAGTTTTAATTTCTGGAAGTTTCCATTTAATGTTGAGCTGTGGTGACTGCAGATAACAGATACCTCTGAAGCAAAGCCACAGGTAAGGGGCAGTGCCTTACAAACATTCACAAAGTGAGCCTGGGGGAACAGAGAGCTCAGGGTACAAAAGGGACTTTCTTTATTCCCCTGCACTGTGCTTAGTTTTGCCTGAAAGTCTCTACCTTCTGCTGAAGAGTAAAAATATAATTCTGAGTAACTCAGAATTCCTGTGTAATCCTCAGACTTTTGGGTTCTCTATCAAGACACTAGTCCCTTCTTTCTTTCATTCTCCCAGGGTTACAGCTGGCTGGGAAGGTTTACTGATGTCACAGGGTCAGGAGGCTCACGCAGGTCTCCTCTGGCAGCCTTGGATCTGAGAGTCATCCTGCCAGGGCCTGGACTGGGTCTCCCATACAAAGGCTCCCCTTCTCATAACCTGCAGCCTCCTGCTAGCATGTTCTGGAGCTTTGAGGCTGCTCTTCTTGGTTTCAGGGGACCTGGAGTAGACAGAACTACAGCAGGAAGACGGGGTCTTCTATGCCTCTGTGTCCTTTCTGGGAGCTCTCCTTATCTACCCACTCTAACTGATCCAACCAAACCTACCTGCAGCCCTCACAGGCTGTGTGGAAATGGGAAGTGGCTGGAATAAAAGCGGGGTTCTCCCAAGAAGAAGAAGGTTAGAGTGGCTACCAAGGAGGCAACGGGGGGAGTCTGCCACCCAAACATACCCTCTGTCCTGTTGCAGTGAGGAGCTGGCCAGGGATGGCCAGGCATCTGAGCCTTCATCCTCCACTGACTCAATCCCCATCTACCCCAGGCTCTTGTCAAACAAGATGGGAACAAGGGCAGGAAGTGTGTACCTCTAGACTGAGGGGCAGGCTTTGCCAAGGGAAGGGTGGTCAAGGAGTCCTGGAGCCCACTGCCATGGAGTCTGCAGCAAAGTGTCTCTGGCTCTGCCCACCAGTGGCTTCAGGTATGGCACTCACAGCATGGTCTCAGACATAACAAAGGTTAGCCAGGGACTTCTAGGGTTGGGGCTGGAACTGTCCTGGAGGGGACCTTGCCCACACCCCCACACACAATGTCTCTGCTGATCTCAACAGCTGGGTGGGCATAGGGAGGGGAGGGTGACAATTCATAGTGGTTTCTGTACTTGCTTGTCTACTTCTGTCTCTGCTACCCACCAAACCTGGGCTCTGCCCTGCCAGATAAGTCATAGAAAGGCTCTCATGCTTTCCCTACTTGCCTTACCTCCAGAGGGCTCTAGCCTTAGTTCTGTCTCAAAAGCCTGTCTTCTGCTGGTGAGTGCAATGGAAAGAATCGTGAAGTCTTACAGAGGTTCATTGAGGAAAAGTAATCGTAATAGATTAGCAATGTCTGCGATGAGTGCAGCAATGGAGAATGTGGGTGGGTGTGATTTTAAACTGCTTCCCATAGCTCCCAGCATTTTTTACTCTCCATCAACCTGAGCTGCAAAGATCTGGGGATGTCTTATGGCTGAGAGATATCATCATAACTCAGTTCTGAGTTTTGATGTGTCAGAAAATTTTTAACGATTAGCTCTCTCTTGGGATGGGGTAGAAATGCTCTATAGATTTTGATAATTTCTGTGGTGAGACTATTCCCACCATGGCCAAATTTCAGCTGTCATTGAGCACCAAGTTAGGAAAAGATGAGCACAATCAACTCACTCAAGACGGTACCCACTCATTACCTCTCCAAGCTCTGCTAATGGGGGGCTGCTCTGGGAAGAGCACTGTTCTGGAATTCAGGGTGACTTTCTAGCCATGAACCATTGGCAAATTACATCCTCCCCTTGCCTGGTCTCCTCACCCACAGCTGTGATGCATGTGCCATGATGTGAGGAAGTGTTTGCCACTCACAGTGTGAGTTGTCACATTTGCTCCCAACACATCAAGTCCAAATCACTGCTCTGCCCCAGCAATTGTCCTCAGCTCTCCCTGATAGCTGGGGTTTGGGACCCAGGGCTCCAAGAGAGAAGGCTTGGTTGTCTCTTTTGATGTTGACCTCAAAGGCCAGACTTTGTCTCAAAGCTCATGCAGCTTCCCTGCCATGGCACCTGCCTATGACCACCTTTGTGAAGCTACTCAGGCTCTCTTTCTCTGCTACTCTGTGAGGCCAAGGCTGCTCCTCTGATTTCCACCATGGCACCTCCCTCTGTCTTTGGGGTCATGGTCCTGGAAGGGTCTAATCTATGTCCATGCTGTAGCAGCCCAAGGCCTACATCTGTGAATTAGCTCTCATGACTGTGAGCTCCATGACGTTGCACTCGCTGGGCCTCAACCTTTCCATCTTAGAATGGAAGCAATAATCACAGTAGCTTCTTTGCTGGGTTCTCGGGCAATCTGAATGGAGTAAGTGCTTAAAGTTCCTTGCACAGTGTCAGGGACAGAGACTTGAAAGGTAAATTACGATTTTTCCCTAACAAATTCTGGAGTGGAGGCAGAACAAGCAAAACTGTAACAGAATGGGATCCCAAATGTTGACCAATGATAGCTTAAGTAGGGGCCAGGCCTCAACCGAGGGGTGTAGGCAGAGCGGGAGTTATAGGACCTGTAGTGTCCCCTTGGTCCAGCGTGAGGTTTCTCATCCTCAGTATTGTGACGTTTGGTGCCGGACATGTCTCTGTTGTTGGAGGTTCTGTGCATTCTCTATCTAGCAGCATCCCTGGCCTTTACCCACTAAAGACCTGTAGTAGCCTTCCAATTGTGACTACCAAAAATGTCTCTACACATTGTCACTAGTCCCTAGATGAGAACCATTGGTCCATAAGCAGAACATGTGCCTTGCGGAGATGGGAGAGTCAGACATATGACAGCCAAGTGGCAGGTGGTCAGCAGTGAGCCTCCTGGCAGCAGCCCTGGGAGGCCCATAGGTCAGGAGCCAGGAGCTGCTAGGAGCCCAGCAGTCAAGCAAGACCAGAATGCAGCTCATGTGATGTTAAGCCTGGGAGCATGCTGTGACCAGGACTACCCTGCCTAGGACCAGGACTGGATCCAGGGAGTGGGTAGGACCAGGCAGGCAGCCCCTTCTACCTCAAGGAGCTTCACAGTCCCAGCCTGGAGAGCACAGGCTTTGGAAGAAGAGGCCAGGTTCAAATCTAGGCTCTGCCCTATGGAAATTTTAAAAAATTTCTCAGAGTGGACATTAAACCAGCATGGTGGCATATGCCTGCAATCCCAGCACTGTGGGAGACTGAGGCAAGAAGATCCCAAGTTTCAGCCCAACCTGAGAAACTTAGTGACTTAGCAAGATCCTGTCTCAAAATTAAAAGTTTTTTAAAAGGATATGGCTCACTGTGAAGACCCTGGGTCCAATTCCCAGTGCAACAAAAATAAAACAGCATAAATTAACACAAACAAGTACTGCCTGAGGCTGGTTGCTTAACTTCTAAAGCTCAGATTCCCTATCCATGAAAGGGGCCAACTTTACAAGGTTGTGTAAAGGTTAATGTAGTGTTAAAGTTGCCTTAGTTAGCACTATACTTGTTGCATAATAGGCACTCAGTAAATGTTGAATGAATGGATGAATGAATGAGTGTTCTTTTTTTTTCTTCTTATTTTTTTATTTAAAGAGAAAAAAAACAGGAAAAAGGTAGAAATATTACAGAATTTCAAGAAAAGGAGATAAATAGTATGAAATCACTAGTTGATACATTACATATTGTTCTTTTAGAAATAGTTATGCAAGTTACAGAATTAAAGCACACAAAGTGGACACTAAAGCAGTGAGAGTGCAAACAGATCTGTTCAAGAATCCAACAAGAACCTAGAAATATGGTCATCAATCCCACACATCTAAACATGCATGCAGCTATATCTTTTATAGCGCTTCCTATTTCTTCTTTTTTTATAGTAGCAATTACACATTTTTAAAATTTTATTTAAAGAAAAGAAAAAAAAAAACAAAAAAGAGTAGCAACAATACAGAATTCTAAAAGAAAGAAAGATAAAGGAGAATGAAAAAAAGCCTCACTAAGAAATCAGTAATTTATAAATTACGTACTGTCATCCTGGATGTAGTTGTTCAAGTTACAGAGTTAAAGGGTACATAGTAAATTGAATGAGTGTTGTTACAACAAATGTTTCTCCCCAGATCCTCATGTTCAGTTAAGTTCTCTTCTCTGGAGATTCTCCACCTTTCTTACCTGGTAGATAATGGGTGCTCCCGAAATTAAGTTTTCTTTCCTCTAAGGGCAATGACTTTGCATCGTTAACCTTTCTATAACCCATAGCCCAGCACAGCAACAGACACACAGCAGGCATTCCTTAACCGTTTTTTGAATGAATGAATGAACACACAAAAAGTCATTGGAAAATGGTACACCCAGAGCACTGACTGCCCCAGGATTCTTCATTGATCCCTTTCCGTTGTGGCCATCTAGGAGAAACACAGCTAGCGGCCTCACTCAGAGGAGATGGGTCACACAGCGGGTGGGGGCAGGAAGCTGGTGGGTAGTAGGTATCATGAGGAAGGTGCCCACACTGGGTGGCTGCTATACACCCTTCTCTGGCCTCCAGCCCTCTCTGGTGACTGGGATCATCTTCCTAATTCTCTCTACTTCGGGAAAAGGCTGCTCCCGAGGCCACAGCAGGCTCAACTGAGAGGCTTGAGGACAGACTGAAGCTCACAGACCGGAGATGACAGGCATCCACACAGGTTCGGGAGGACGTGGTCTGAAAGCAGTTTTGGGGTGGGCTGAGTTGCTCTTTGAGTGACAGGCATAGAGGCGCACTACATGGAGGGATCAGGAGTTCTGTCAGTTACTAACTACTTGGCCCTGGCAGAGTCACTCAAGCTTTCTCTGCTTCACTTTCCTCATCCACATGATGGGGACATTAGAAACACCTTCATCAGGAAAAACCCTTAGAACTAGGCATGGCACCTAGGAAAGACTTAGTGGAAAGTGCAGTGACAATGACAGTGATGCAAAACTCTCCCAAAGTCTTTAGGAGAATGTTCATCCTTCAGCCTGGGCCCAGAAAGCAGCTCTAAGGCCTGTGTCCGTTACAGCTGAGACTTCTAACTGCAGGGAGAACCCCTCACCTCATTGGGGCTCTGGGCTGTGGCATGGGACCTTCCCCAGAGCATCTGCCCTCCAGGTGGCTGAATTGTCTCAGATCACTACAGGCTGAACTTTGTCACCAGCCTCCTTCTCATGGTGAGCCATGAGGCATGGCTTTCCAGTGGGGCGGGCTCCACTGGCAGACTGGCCTTGGGGCATGGCTGTGACTTCCGGCTGAGGTTCCCCTGCCCCTCAGCCTAATTGGCCCCAGATGCTTCCCTCCCCATCCCTGGCTTGTTCTGGAACCCTGGGTACCAATCTGCCCACCAACCTGGGACTTCCCAGGCTGCACCACACCTCTTGGCCTTCTCTTGTTCTTAATTCCAAACACTTTGTTCTTCTCTCACATGACAGCTTCCGAGAGGCCGGCATGAGCTAGGCTGTTTCCTACAGGACAGCCACAAAGACAGGGAAAAGGGCAGATGAAGAAGGAGAGGAGGAAGCCAGCTTTGGGAATGTGAGGAGCGAGAGGAACACTAAAGTTTCTCTATTGGCTGAGCTCAGGAGAGGCTCCAGAGCAACACGGCCAGGCCAGGTCACCGGCGGCTGGACAGATGCGCGAGCCCAGCTGGACACCCCAGGGTTCCTGGGAGTCTGTGGCTCTTGTCCTGCAGCAACATCTCTAGTTCCCTGGCTTCCTGCTGCTCTTTCTCCACCGCCCCGCCCACTCCCCTTGCTCCTCCCTGGAACGCTTAATGTCTGTCTTGGCCCTTGCCAGTGATGAGATAGGGCTGCCTCCAGGGAAAGTGAGCCCAGAGGGGAGAGAAGCTTGCAGGGAGTGCTGGGCCTCAGGCCCAGTGGTGGGCGACCAGAAAGCAGCAGTGGGCGGCAGACCCAGGAGGGCAGAATGCCTGAGTCACCGCTTAGCAGAAACCAGGGCAGGCAGCAGACATCAGATGGGGACCTGCAGGTTCAGAAGCCTCCCCCGCCCTGATCCTTCCCGCTTGTTTTCCATTGCATGTCCTGGGAAACTTACTCAGACAGCATTCAGGCTGAGGATCCTGATCTCCTCGGGTTGCGATTTGGACCTTTCTTGTGTGCTTTGGTGCCCTGTGCACTGTGGAGAATTCAGGCAGGTCCCCAAGAGCCCATTTTGTGGGGTGCAAAGCCGAGGCCTGGGGACCACAATCAGGTATAATACAGGGCCCAGACCAAGTAAGTGGGTTTCTCATCCAATAATGGAAATACAGAGGTGTAAAAAGGGAGAAGAGATTAGAGTGGTGAAAGTGAGCTCCCAAAACTCCCAACTTCGAAGTCCAGATAGAAACCTCTCCTCCCCAGGGGCTCTTGGATGCTGTTTTTATGGTGGCCTCCCCACTGCCCCCTGCTGACAGCAGTGACACTGACCACTGACGGGACATTTTCTCTCTTGCAGGACCTCCTGTAAGTACTCACCGGGAGCACTCGCATGTGTCTGAAAGGCCTGTGTCATCTACCGGTAACGGGGTGCTGGGAGGGCTGCTTCCAGGGGCCCTGTGTAGACTGCTTTTACTGTCCACATAGGGAAAGAGACCACTGTTCTGTCCACCTACACCTCTGTGGGGCAAGGCAATGGCTGTCCCAGGCAAAGCAGGCCCTAATTTCATTCTGAAAGTGGTTTGCCCCTAGTTAAACCAGCTCTCTGTCTCCCAGAGAGGCACCTAGAGTTGAAAAGCAGAAAGTACTAGAAAGGGGAAAAATTCTGCTGAAAAGTTCTTTCCCCCTCCTCCTGCTCCATTTGGAAAGCAGGTCAGGGAGTGGCCCGCAGTGTGGACAGCCCAGGGGTCCCCGTCATCCACTCCTGCAAGCAGGCAGCTCCATCCTGGCCGAGTCACTTGGAGCAGGTGGAGCTGGCTGGCAATGCCAGTTGTGTGCAAGAGTAGTGTCAGCTGGTTAGGTTGGGGATGACACATAAATTAGGCAGCGCGTCACCCTCCTTCCCGGGCCTCACTCCCAGGGTGGGCAGGGAGCCGAGCCATTTCCAAAGAACCTGGGACAAGCCCAAGGAGACACCTCCCTCGCGAGGTAATGGATCCAGAGAGCAGGGCACGTGTGCTCCTAGGGACAGCATTTGATACCCGAACAAAAGACCCAGAGGGCACTGGGGGAGCCCTCGATCAGATTGTTCTCAAGGTTACTGAAATCCACCCTGTCACCGTCCCTCTCTCTGAGAAGTCATTTCCATCTGTGAGAGCCGCCTGCCTGATTTCTAATGAGACCATTATTTGTATTCTGTCGATGCCCCAGAATACCCTCAAACCCATTCAGGACCCTGTCAAGCCCCCTGTCTACTAGGTTGCAGCAAGCAAGGAAAAGCCTGCTCCTCCTTGAAAAGAGGAAAAGTCATTTGTCATGATATTTTGGGGTTGTCAGACAGCAATTCCTGTCATCCATCTTCCACAGTAAACTGCCACAGGGACAGGTCACCTACTGGAACTGTGCTATGAGTCCCCCTCTGCTACCCCGCCCCCGCCAGAGCCAAGCCTGACAGTACCAGCTCAGAGCCCCTGGCTGACCCGAGGGTCCTCCCTCAGCAGGAGCGCAGCATCCTGAAAGCGAGTGTGCCTGACCCAGAAGCTGTCCCTAGGGTTCTGTAGCCCAGGAGCAAATGAACAGAGAAGTGAGGGACAGGACTTCCTGCTCCCAGTCTCTGTCTACCTGGCCACCAGCTGAGCCATGGAGCAAGGGGCAGGGCCCAAGCAGCTTCTCCACATTGGAGCCTGATACAGAAGAGGAACCCCAAATCTCTGCCAAGCACGAGCAGGATGAGACTGAAAGGCAGGAAGAGGCAGGAGCAGGAGCCTGGCCAGGGTGGAATCACAGCCACAGCCCTGTCCTCTCCTCTCCCTGCTAAAGGGGGGCGCTGGTGTCTGCTGAGACAGGGGCCTGTCGGTCGCCCTAAGGAGCTGACCCTGTCCTCCCACCAGAAGATGTAAGTCCCCATGAGCACAGGGTCAGCACACACCATGGAAGATGGGTTGACATTGCTGTGGGAACCACTGAAAGGGCTACAGATTTGGGGTCCCTGCCATCCCATCCCTCATGTGCTGGGAAAGCATTGCTAATCAACCAGGAGGGTTTTTTTTTCCCAGGGGGGTGCTCACAAATCTGACCCAGGGATCTGTTGGCATCCCTGGGTCAGATTTGCGAGCACTTTCTTAATACTGGGAGCTGTGACCCTGAAACAGATGACCAAAGGAGACAGGGGCATCTCCTTCTCTGAAGGAAAATCAGGAAATATTTCACATTCACTTCTGGGGTGGCTGCACCTGATCCTTGCTGAACCTCTAGCTGACACTCACCATGCGTGGGACACTGGTAGGTTTCCATGAGGATGACTTTCCAAAGCCTTGCACTGTCATAGGTTCCACTTGTGTGACTCGGCAATTATTTACCCTCTCTGTGTCTCGGTGTCCTCATCTGTGAAATGGGAATAATAATAGTATTTCTCCTCCTTAGGGGTCCTATGAGGAATATATGTATATATAACTATTATGCATTTATATTTTCTCCACTTAGAATATATACACTTAATCTTTCCCAGAGGTTTTTGTGTCTAAATTTAAGAAGGAAATTGTTATTCTTTGGACTTGTTTATATTTGATTTTTTTAACCCCCTTCATTCGAAGGAAGAGAAGGATTTTTAGACCAGATAAGGAAACATGGGGCAGGAGAAGGTCATAGAACAGAGGCAAGAAACTTGGCCGTGGGTTCCCCGGTCAGCGGAGCTAAGAAGAAAGCAGAGATTTGCAAGACTTAGGCTGCTTTGGCGTAGGAGTGCACTTGGCTTCGGAGGAAGCCTGGCTTGTCCTGGTCCTGAGGCCTGAGATGGTTCATCTCCTGTGTCCCCATAAGGCTAGCACACCCTGGGCGGTGTGGTGTGTGAGTGCAGAGGGGCAGTAAGTAAAATGCCCTCTGTTCCGATCCGGCAGACTCACTCTGGGAGGTGGGGTTCCTGCCCTGGCCCCATCCACCCCCACGGTGGGGTGCAGTGTCCACACCCACTTCTCAGCCCCCTCTGTGTGTGGAGTTGGGACTGGGCAGGTGGGAAGTGAACAAAGGTACAGCCCGGGTACGGCCTTGGATCTGTAGCTCGGGTGTCCTTTTGGGACCTGGGACAGTGTGGAGTTGGACTGTCAGTTCATTCATTTCCAGGGAGGTGTCCAGGAGGACTAGGAGCTCCTCCCCTCCCAGGCACTGAGCTCACATCTTAGTGCTATGGGGTGAAATCATGCAGAAGGCTGGGGTGAGAGCCATTGTTCAGCCCAAACACTCCCAGCCAGCCAGAACCCCTACATCACCACCGAGCAGCTGTCCTCAGGACAAGGGCAGAGTTGGGGGAGCTCACTCCTGGTGCTGCCTGAGTTGGCCTCAGCATCCTGCAGGGATGAACTTTTCTCCCAGGGACACTGCACACCACTCCTGGCTCTGCCCTTGGTCCACAGGAAGAGCAGATGGCTGGGCAGAGAGAGCTAGCGGGCCAGCTCCATGCCCCTCCCCCCATGTCCTTTCCCCCTGCAACAGTAACAGCAACCAGCATCCACCTAGGCTTGCTATGGTGTGGCCGAGAACTCGATGCTTTATCTCCGCTTCTCGTTTAATCCTAAAGGATGAGTCAAGATTGTTCTTATGTTTTCAAGATGATGAAACACAGGCACAAGGAAATTGAACCCAAGTAGCCAGTGGCAGAGCCAAGACTTGTGTTCAGATGGACTGACTCCAGAGCCTGAGCTCCTAACCTAGAAAGTATAATCCCTCTGATAGGGACGCCCTCCTCTGTCCCAGATCCAGGCCCTGCCAGGGCAGGCATTTGGCTCCTGAAGGTCTCCCCAGGGCTTCTCCCCTCTTTTCAAGGCTCCCTTGGTGCCCCAGGAGGCAGTTCTAGGGCAGTTTCTCAACATCCCTCTTGTATTACATCCATCCAGAAGTCAGAATTCAGGGCTAAAAAAGACACATCTTCAGGATTTGCTTGGCTCCTGAGGTTCCTCCTGTGCATATTGCAACAATGGTAATTATTCTAAACTCTTACAAGTACCTTTTGTTGAATGCTTGCCTCCTTTCAATGAGATTTCAGACCCATTTTCTGGACCCTTTAGTTCATGCCCAGAATTGTGCCATGATCATGAATAAAGGGCAGGAGGCAGAACTGTGGTCAGAGAGAGAGCAGGTTCCTGGAGCCTCGGGGGCCTCCATGTATATAGAGGGAGACCCAGTACCCCACCTCCCTCCCCCTCTGCAGCCCGACACTGACCCGCTGTGGTGTGAGCAGTTTGCCTCTGGTCAGAGACATGAAGGGAAGTCCCACTACCTCTGTCATGATGTAGGAAAGCCCTAGCCCTGCCCCGTATACCATGGTCACAAGCTGCAGACTCAGCTTTGGAAAGTCAAGCAGGAACATCTCAGTGATAAGAGTTTCTGCCCAGACTTTTCCCATGTAGTGAGACAGGAGAAATTCTGGAAGTCCTTATGAGGTGATGGTGCTGCCACTTGCCATCCAACTGAAGGGTGGTCTTGTAGAAACATTGTAGTGCATCCGTATTCACCAAATCCATCACCATGCAACTTCTGCCTCTTCCCCAAAGTCACAATGGCCACCATTTTGAATCAATTCAGGACATTGAGGCAGCCACCGCAGCACAACTAAAGATACTAAAGAGATCTTGCAGAACTGCTTCGGAAAGTGATAAGAACCATGGGATGTGTTCAAAGTGAGGGGGAGGATTCTGAGAGGGATTCATGACAATGAGTCTTACGTGATAATTCTTAACATTCACCTTCTCCCAGCAGCCTGCAGAGTACGGTGATTCACTGCAGGGCACGCAGCTGGCTGAGGTGGTATTGCGTGGTTGGCTGCACAGAGCATGACTGTTAAACTTCACTCTTCCCTCTTTTATCCAGGGCCCCACTGGAAGACCTGGGCTCCCTGTAAGTAACTGTTTCATTTCTTCTTCCCTCCATTTCTCTTACCTGTCTTTTTTTTTTTTATTTCAAGAGGGGTTCTGGGGATGGAACTCTGGACCTTGTGCATGCTAGGCAAGTGCTCTACCACTGAGCTACCCTCCAACCCCTCATGTCTTCCCAGTCTGGGGTGAGTGGCTGATTCTCCCCAAGTGCTCCCCAAGCTCCTTACCCAGCTCTAAATGCCCCTCCTGGCTGCCAGGCAGCAATCAGAGCAGGAGACCCTCCCAACACTAGACCTGCCATCAATACCAAGGTCCCATAATGGAAGAGCTGGGAGTAGCGGGTGGCAAAGCAGTGCTCACTGAGATCCTCTTGTCTGCCCGCTAATACCCCAACCCCTGTGCTGCTTTCTTCTGTACCCTCACAGGTAAACTCAAAACTTTGTTTTTCCCCAGTTACCATTCTTGAATTCTAAAGAGGCTGTACTATCAGGTCCTGACCTAGATCCCTGATCTTCCAAATGAGTATATGGCAGAGGTTAAATAAAAAGAGACAATTGTATGATTTTTAGGGTTCCAGGAGGGTCAAAACCCTTTAGTTGAGCTCCCGACTCCGAGGGCTGAGACCAAGTCTTCTCTGGATCAGCCCACTTTATTAGGACCAAGGACAAAAGATGAGAAAACTGAGAAAAGTGCAGGAAATGAGCAGGACCTTGGGAGTCACTTCAAAGACTTCTCCAAGTGGTAAATTATGCCAATTTAGGAGAACCATCCTATCTCCAAGATAATATTCATGGTAGGATGGAGACTGCAAGAGTGAACGTCCTTTAACTGCTGTCTCCATTTACTTAATTAGTGGAGGAGCCAAGGTATCTTCAGCTGTGGCCTTATCTTGCCCTTTGAGGTATCTCTGGCCTCAAAGGCTACTACAAGCCTCCACTAAAATCAGTGATTCACAGAGGTTCACTTAGTATGAGTCAGTGCCCATCACTAGGCAAGGGGCCGAGGCCTAGGACAGACTCACAGATAAACATAGAAAGCCAATTAGTAAAATTTAAATCCTGCTCAGAGCCGCTTCGTAGTGGTCTCCAACACTGTAACAAGTAGAAATAACACCAATACCCACATCTTACTAAGACTTTAATAGGTGCCAAGCGTACACTAATTGTTCTTCATATGTGATTTGGTCAACAACTCAGTGAAATGGGTACTATTATACACATTTTCACGATGAGGAAACTCAGACTCCAAGATGTAAAAACTGTTCTGCAACTCTCAGAGCTTTCCTAGGCCCACATTTGACACTTGAGAACCATCTTTAAAGTCTCCTAAGATGTTGTGGAATCCAGTTTAGATAAATGACTGGGTATAAACACTGTAGGCCCTGAGATAAGACATGACTCAGGCAAGATGCTATAGCCAGTCAGAGCACCAAGGTAGAGCACCAGGGTGGCATCTGTGTGCCCTATGTGTTTTTGCTCAAGACCACAGCCACTGGGGCCCAGATCCTTCTTTATTTCCTCCTTTGAGACACAAATTATACTATAGCCCTTAGTGCTAAGCCAGAGCTTCTCAGCTCAGGCCTAGCGGTGACTTTCTTAATGAAATGCATGTGGGAGAATGTTCAACCTCAACAGTGGAAACTCTCCCAGTAAGAGTGAGCCCAGGAGGACAGAGGGGCAAATCAGTCCCATGAAACTCAAGGAGAGGAGAAGTCAGATGACTGCAGGAAACGTGGGCAGACTTTTGTTTTTCTCTTATAGCATCCACCTTTAAAAAGCATTTAGGGGGCAATTCACAGTGCAGGGGCTGCTGCAGTTTCCAGGCGTTGGCCATTCCATGCCTGTCCCTAATCAGAGCATTTTATGGCCAAGACTGCAAAGAACATTAGTTAAAAAAAAGAAATGAAAAAGAATCCAAAACACACATCCTGAAATATCATTCAAAAGCCCAAGAGTGAGTGGATCATGGAGATGTCACAGCTGACAACCAGGGTTGGCCTGGTGTTCCTGGCAGGAAGAACAGATTTCAGATTCACGGGTCATGGACCTATGGACGCTTTCTCGTAGAGGGACCCGGGAGTGGCCTGCAGGAAAATGGCAGGCGCTGGCCCTTTGTTGTAAAGAAGAGGTGCGAAGCATGTACGTGCTTAGATGTGTATTTGCCCTGGCTGTGGCCATGGTCATGCTGAGCTTAACACTAGAAGAAGTGATTTACTCAAAATTCTCAAGTGCCAAGCACTGGGCTGAAAATGACCCTCTCACCCCTGTTCAAGGAAGCTGATGCTCGGAGATGCTAAGGAAATGAAATAGTTGGTGCTTATACCCCACACTTATACTTGGCACTCTTGAGCGGTGGCAGAATGCTGTGCTCAAAGATTCTGTGTGTGTGTGTGTGTGTGTGTGTGTGTAAAACAAAAGCCTAATTTCAGAGCTGACCACTGTTCTCTGATGTGTCCAATATACGTCCTGGGATGCCACTTGTCCCATGAGGCCTCTTGCCTCAGTGAGGTCAACAGATACGGTCACCTCAGAAATACCTATGCATTTCAAGGGAATTGAAAAATGAACTCCTCTCTTGCCCAGGAGGCCAGAAAAACCTGATCTTACTTCCTGCACCCCAGTGCTTTCCATCCTTCCAGGCCCCACCTCAAATTTTATGATGTCTGCATGGGTATGATTGCAAAAAAATATTTTCTACCAAAAAGAGGAGAAACAAAACTTAGTAAGCAGATTTCCAGAGTGAGAAGATGTAACCCCTGGCAACAAAACAAAGCAGCTCGCTCAGCATCCGAAATTCATGATGCAGCTCAATCCATATGGCCTGAGGTCTTTCCTGCTCATACTGGAGGTGGCCAAGAGGTGGGAGGGCAGGACTCTGTCACAGCATCTGCAGATAGAGGGGTCCAGAGAAGCAGGGGAACGAGCACTACTCCCCAGCTCTGACAGTCAGCCCTAGGAAAGTGCTCAACCACCAGTCACCTAGATCTAGTCCTTGAATTTGAGGGTGACAAGAGCGAGATGCACTCTGCTCATTACTAAAGTGAGGTGCTGTTTAGCCCAAACAGCTGCAGAGGCCTGAGAGAGAAAAGGCTTGGAAACATAAGGAAACTGAGGACCAGGCTGGAGATAAGACCTTGACCTTAGTGTTCATTCTACGGTGCAGGCCTGAAAGCAGGTACTCACTGAGCAGCCTGGGGAAGCTGCCTGGGACATCATGCAGGGTGTCCCAGCTGCCCATGCAAAGTGAGTCAGCTGTGTTCCCAACCAGGTGCACAGCTAGCCCAGAGGACACACTGGCTGATTCCAGCCACATCTGATTGTTTCTGCCTCCTCCTTCATCAGGGGGACAAAGGTGCCATTGGGATGCCTGGACGTGTGGTGAGTTGGCATTTGGACCCGCTTGGGTGGCTACTGCTTGCTTTTACATGCTGGCCTGTCCCCCAAAACTTGATGAAGTGCTACGCATCCCAACCCCAAGCAGCTTCAGGGAGGGACAGGGAAAGAGAAGGGGAGGAATTTTCTCTCAGTCTTCAGATTGCACCATAAGGCTTTGTAGTAGTTCGCCCTTTCGGTTTCATTGTGTTTAACTGTGGTCCAAAAATATTTACTATACAATGAGATATGCTGAATAAAAGGCCACATTCACACAACCTTTAAAAATACACTCTTACAATTGTTCTGGTGTTTTATTATAGTTGTTAATCCCTTACTGTGCCTAATTTACGCTTTATCACAGATATGTACATATAGGAGAAAACAGTGAATATAGGACTGTGTATAATCTATGGTTTCCAGCATCCCCAAGGGGTCCTGGAATGAGTCCCTGCACATGAATGAAGACGATTGTGTCTGTCACAGCACAGGGGAAGTGCAGGGGAACTGGATGTGCTGGGATTACAGGTGTGCACCCACCACACCTGGCCGAATAGATCTCTTTTGCCTCCTAGATGATAATGGGGTGAATTCTTAGCCTCCTCCTCAAGAGGACTCCACCCATCACCCTAAAGCAGGCAGTTCACCCCCAGATTTAGCGCCCTTCCTGTAGCCATCCCCAGGGGAGTCAGCATTTCCGGTGTGCCTTCTGTAGGAGTTTTGCTCAGAGATGGGGAACACAGGGCTTGGCTCCAGATGGTGCCTCCAGATCCTCACCTGGAGGCTCAGTATGAAAACGTTTCAAGACTCCTGATGAAAAGTGAAGACGGAGAAAGGGAGATGAGGATGCTTGTTAGGGCGAGTGCATCCCTGCAATGGAAGGAGGGCACAGACCCTGGTCCTGGCTCCAGGGTTTTTCCTAGCAGCCTCAGAATAATGGTCTCCAGATGACCAGAAGGGTGACAGTCTAGTGCAGTAACAGCCAGGCACCATTTCACCACCAGGCAGCCTGGCTGAGGACGAAGCTAGGGCTGCTTCCTCCTCTGATTCCTAATCTCCTACAAGCATCGGTCTCGACCTCCAGCCCCTCTAGCCCCACCCCATGTAATTCCTGGCTGGCTTGGCCTTGGCATGGCTGTGGCATCTTGTGTGACTTTGCATGCCTGGGCTGAGCGTGCAGACCAGCCATCCAAACTGTAACTAATCCTTCCAAGTGCTGACGATACACTGGGCATTGTGCTAAGGGCCTCATGCACAGTGGCTTGTTGAACTGCCCAAGGGAAGCACAGTTTAAACCCCCATTTTTCAGATGAAGAAACAGAGGCTCCGTAGTTAAATCTGTTGCTCAAGGTCACAGCCAGAAAGGGGCTAGCTGGAACTTTAGCCTGGTTTTGTATGCAAGCCAATAGTTCCACAGTCTCTGCTCTGAATGGGATAAACTTCCTTGGGGAGCTTCCCCTCCAACCCCCAGAGCAACACTGGGCTTCAGAGAAGGATGCAAAATGCAAAATGGCATCTCCTCCTCCTTCCTGTCCTCCTCCTTGGGTCCTGTGGATATCTTCCCCCAGGAACTGTCCACCCAGCTTCTTGTGACCCCCAGCAGTGGGGAGAGGTAGGGGACCCACAGGAAGTCTCCCATTTCCCAGGACAAGGCTTCTTTCAAGCCACTTTGGGGCTTCGTGCTGCTGGTGCTATTTTAAATGTGACAATAGCCCATTTGGCTGCCCACGGGAGTCCTGGCCTGGGTCATCTAATAAGGGCTGGGCACCTATGGGTGTGAAATTCCTGGGTAATTTTCATACTTTGCCAGAGGTGGCGCCACTAGCCAGTTGAAAGCAGGGTGGAGGGATCTGTCCATCATCTGCTGGTCACTGTGGTTATATCCTTATATGGGTTCCTTGGTGACTCCCCAGGAATATTCCTCTGCATCTTGACCCATCCCCCGCTCTTATAGATGTGTGTGTGTGTCTCCTTCCATCCACCCATGTCCCTCTGCCCCCTCCTTCCTTCTGGCCTGGCCATCCCTAACAGCTTCAGGCTTGTCGAGCTTGGCGAAGCTTTGTACTTGGTACCCAGCCGAGCCTTCAAAGCTCCTGGAGTCCACTGTCACAGCACAGTCCTTGGGGACCTCTCCCAACCCCAAGGACCACTCTTCCTACCCACCAGCTGGGCCATGGCTTCTCAGGCTGGTTTTCTGGCTTTGTTTCAACCTTGATTTCTTTCTACGTCTTTCTCTATGCTTGTCCCTGTCTGCCTGTCTCTCTGTCTGCCTGCCTGCCTGCCTGCCTGTCTGTCTGTCTGTCTGCCTGCCTGCCTGCTGATCACACACACACACACACAGTACACCCTGCTGCCTCCCGGCCTGTAACTCTCTCTCTCTCGGATCTGGAACAGCCGGCTGGGGCAGGCCAGGGTGAGACAAGTGCAGTGCGGGTTGGACACTGGAGCTGTCGTGTGTCAGCCTCTGTGTTTTGTTGTGCTTCTTATTTCAGTCATTTCTTCCGTTTGGTTGCTGTGCCATTAACATGGATTCCTGTGTTGATGCCTCTTTCTCATCCTCCTCCTTTTCTCTCCCGCCCACCCTCCTTTCCCTGCGCCCTGCCGTGCCTGTGGCTGCCACAGGGAGTGAAGGGTCCACCCGGCGAGAAGGTGAGTCCCCGCTTCCCCGCCCCTTTCTCCCAGCCCCTCTTTGGCAGGCAGGCCGAGTTGGGAAAGGAGTCCCCATGAAATGCCCCATCTCTGCCCTCCCTGCCACCGACCCGGCACTGTTTGTGGCTGTTCCGCCCTCAAAGCCTCTGGCTGCCGAGACTAACAGCTTCCACACCGTGCAGCAGCATGGTGAGATTCCCGGCTGTGGGCCCCGCTGTCCTGGCTGAGTGAGACTCCCCTGCCCTTCCTGGACTACATAGGCCTCAGGCCCCGGTGCCTGGCCTGGACAGGAGAGCCACCCTGAATTTCAGACTTGCTCATTTGGCAGAAACTGAGGCCCAGAGGACCAGGGCTTGCCCGAGGTCCTGCAGCAGTAGTTATGAGCAGGGGCTGGAAGCCAGATCTCCTTGCTCAGAACTTCCTTGTCTGCACGTGACAGTCTGTCTGTAAAAGTGTCTCCTGTCTCCAAGATAACCACAATGACATCAGTAATAACCACCTATCAAGCATGAATTCTGCCAGACTCAGTTTTAAGTATTTTTGGCTCAGTGTTGTTACCTCAGCTGACATTGACACACCCCTTCCAGAGGAGCATTAATATTGCCATGACGTGCAGAGAAGGCTAAGTAAGTCACATCCCCAGGATGACACAGCCGGAAAGTGTCAGAGCTAGAGTAGAGCCCATCTGCTGACTCTGAGGCTGAGGCTCCTGACCACCATGCCCTGCTGTCCTCTCACAGGTCCTACCCTCCAAGGGGTGGCACTGCCCAGGAGAAAGACACATGACCCTTCTATGGGCCAGCCATTGTTCTGAACACTTTACAAATGATCTTATGACCAGAATATGAACATTATCACATTCACCAGATGAGACAGATACTACTCTCTCTGCTAGATAAAGAAACAGGAACAGGGACATGTAGTCACTTAGAGGAGGACACACAGCTGGTAGGGAGCAGAGCTGGCATCCTAGCTCTTACCACTATGCTACACTGCCTGGTGTAAAAATTATATTGTCACTGCAAAGCACAAACAGTTCTTAATTTGAAATCATTGCTACTTGCGTGAGGAAGTAACATACAAAGTGCACATCCATCCTTTCTCTGCAAGGGCGGCGCCAGCATCCCAGATCACTGTGCAGTGTGTGGGCTCAGAGCTCTCTTATCATACTCTGCCCACCTCTTTTGGGAGGGGTGGACGGCAGGGCACAGTTTGCGCCTTCTCTGGGAGCCACAGTGGCCTCCCTTGCCCGCCTCCATATCCATACATCATCCCTGTCTGCTGCCATACACACGCCCACACATACATGCACATGTGTGCCCTTGGAGCTCCCAGCCCAGCAGCGTCAGCCACCTGTCAGATTGAACCTTGTGGCCAGCCTGGTGACTCCTGCATGGCATGCACAAAGCATGACATTGACCACAGCTCAGCCTTTCAGCCTCAGGCCGTCAGAAACATGTGGACATTGTTTCTCTTGTCCCTTCTGTTTCCCTGGCCCCAAACTCAGGGCCAGTCGCCATTCACTAGCTGCAGTGTGTGGCTGGAAGGGCATTTGGGGGTGGGGATGGGAAAATGACCATCGCTAAGCCTCCACCTCGTGCCCCCTCTTGCCCATCACTAGCGTGGCTCCTGCTCTCTTCCCCAGTCTCTCTTCCCCTGCTGTTTACCCTGTGTCTCATGCTGTCACTCGCTTCTCTCTTTCTGTGCCTACTGTTCCCCACTGCCCTTCACAACCCTCCCTGACTATTCTATTCATCCCACTGCCCTCGATTCCTTCACTGTCCTGTCTCTAGCCTCCCTCTAGTCCACACAGTGGGCACCCTGTCCCTGCCCCACCTGTCAGCACCTGCCTGTTGTCTCCTGTCCCCACACTTTCTCCTCTCTCCCCACAGGGCGCCCCTGGAGATGCCGGGATGTCCATCATCGGTCCCCGAGGACCCCCGGTAAGTTGTTGCTGTTTTTGGAAAGATGGGAGAATCCATGAAAAAGGCTCTAGGGGATGAAGAGAGGGCGAGTCCTAGCTGTGGCTCCAGGTGTGGCAGCCATAAGGAAAGTGACCCAAAACCACAGCATAGGAGAGACTCCAGCCAGCTTGCATCTACAACACTGCAGCATTTGGGAGGACCCTCTGTTTATAGCTGGGGGTTCATTCTTGCTCTCCTGGGTGAGTGCTCTGCTCTCTGAGGAACAAGCTTTATTTCCAGAAGCTGGGGGGCACATGCTGGGAACCCAGTTTTTCAGCTAGCCATCCGTCTACTACTGGGCTTGGTGGGGCTGACTCAGGGCCCCTTTCTTGTCAGCACTGTGTCCAGTATATACATTGGGAATCCCGGGCCTTCCTCTCTGACTTGCTGCCTTAGAGATCAGAGGGGGACATGAGTGGCAGAGCCAGCAAAATAATGCAGCTCTGGGGAGGAAGGTAGAGGGTTTTCCTCAGGGTGCCCACGAAGGGGTTTCAGTAAAAATCACATTGGAGGAGGAGGAGACCCTAGCCATAATCATAACATAGCCCTCTCAGAAAAGGAAACTGAGACCCAGATAAGGGTAGGGGCTTGGACCCTGGGAAATAGGGACTATATTCATCTCCAGTTTACAGATGAGAAGGCCAAGGCACAGAGAGATTGAATGACTTGCCCAAAGTCACAGCTGGAGCTTGGTCACACTAGGAGGGATCACTCAGCCCAGGTCTCATAGGTCTGAGGTCTTATAGGTCCCCAGCCAGGCTGCAATGCCACTGTCATACGTACCACTCTGCTCACATGGCTGTTTCCTTGATGGACTTTGCTTCCCTGTGTACAGGGGGATACCTGAGCCCAGATGTTATGAAGAAAGAGGTGATAGGAAATGTCTTAGTTACTTTTCTTTCACTGCAGGACAAAGTATCCGAGACTCAAATTATAGAAGGAAAAATCTATTTAGCTCATAGTTTGTGGAGGTTTCATTCTGTAATCAGCTGGCTCCAAAGCAGGGTGGCATGTTACAGAGTGGCCCTTCAAGGCTGCAGAAGACAGCAAAAGCAGCAAGAACAAAACAGGGTGGGGGAGAGCAAACTTCTTTTCCTCCCTTATATAGTAAGCAGGCTACAGGCCTTGGGTGGGTGTAGCACTTACACCATCTCCATGCCCTCCTCTTGCACAGGATGAGGATGTTTACAAAGTGAGGACCCTGGCCCCCTGCTGAGTCACTTAAACTTCTAAACTTCTCCAGTTGACACAATGCATCAACCATTACAGGAAGGTCACAGAAAACAGAGCCCCCAGGTTCTGAGGGTGGAGCCTAGGGCAGGCTTATTAGGTGGAAAAAGAACATAGAACACAGGCCTCCTCCCTTCAGCCACCATGGCTGCCTGCTTCCTGGTCTGACTACGAATGTCCTGTTGTGTGGCTCACACCGGCCCTCTGGTACCCTTCCAGCGAGTACTATTGATGACCCACGGCATTGCAAAGCCTCCCAGTTAGTACAGGGTCTTTCTCTTCAGAAGACAGTTGTCCTTATGGGTGCCTATGTTAGTGCTAAGAAAGCTTTCATGGCCCCAGGAGTCCTGACCAAGCCCACGGTCTTTTGATGTTGGCCTGTATGAGTGACCTCATTCAGATGGTACAGTCGCCCCAGCCAAGTCCTCACCAGAGAGCTTTGGCCATCACCTCAGCTCCTGCTGCTGTCCTGGGCTGTGAGAGCAGGGGACAGGGAAGACAGAGTCTGCTTGTCATTAGGAGGAGAGGTCAAGTGGGCAAACCCTCAGGGGGCCAGAGATAATGGGGACATGTGGCTTTCCACTCAGCCAGGAAGAGCCCAGAAAAAGGGGCTGCTAATCAAAACCAGCCTTGCCGCCCTCCGGGGCCACCTGCCCACTCTTGTGAAATTTGATAAATGGTCCAAGCAAAGACAAGCCAGGCATCTTGAAGGACAGTTCACATTGCAGGGTGCAGCAGAGTTGGGTGTGTTGACTTTCGAGGGGACCCCATCAAACAAAATGAGAGGCTGGACCCCAAAATGCTGGCTGGCCCAGCACAAACGAGGCCCCTATTCAAAAGAAGTTGCTCCCTCCTTGAGCTCCCAGCTGTCCCTCAGGCCTAAAGGAGCAATCCAACTTCCAGCTGTCACCCACAAGGAACCAGCTCATGCCAGGCAGCCACACCTGCTGGTGCTTCAGCTAGGAACCCAGTGTGCACTAGGTGGCTAGGTGTTAAGGAGACAATGCAAGCCCTACCCAAGGCGCAGAATTTCATCAGGGATCACAGTGAGTGCCAAGATGGGAAGGTCAGGGAGCTGGGATTTGGGAGAGGGAGAGGGGGAGATGCAGGCAGGGACAGCTTCTGGGAGGAAGAGATAACTAAACCATGCTTAAGGACTTGCAGTGATGACCTAGCCTAGAGAGTGCAGAGCCCCTGAACCCAGAGGGGCCCTCAGAAACTAGTGGAGAACAGAGAAGCCTTTGCTCTTCAAGGAGGGCCAGGACAGAGCCGGAAAGAGGCAGCGCTGGAGAGGTGAGCAAGGGCTAAACTGCAAAGGAGCTCACACAGTGCTCAGGAGCTAGGGCTTCAGCCCACGGTGTTGGGGAGCCCTCGGGTTATATTAAGTTGATGAGGATCAAGATCTGCAGGTGGCCAGCAGCTCCTTGCTTTGGTTGGAGTGTGTCTAGAGGAACTGCAGGTTAGACCTATTGGAAGGCACCAGGATCGCCAGGAAGTCCTGGGAGAGGGGTGGACGAGAGACAGCTGGAAGGTGGAATCAGTGAGCTTAGTGATGATAAAAGCAAGGCTTGAAGGAAAAGCAGGAGCTTAGGATGTCCACACGTCTGACTCTCAGGGCAGGGTGGTGCCAGTCGCTAGCAGAGCCTCTTGCCAGGGGCGAGGGTTTCCTTACAGCAGAATGGAGGTGAAGTCCTTCAGGAGCTCTAAGGAGCGCACTGTATTTGCTGCTGGGGGCCAGCGTGCACGGCCGAGCCGCCTCTCCACTGGGATAGGCGGCCTCACGGATCGTAGCCTGAGACTGGCCACAAGCACAAACAGAGTGCCCGGCGTTTCCCAGCACTCACCAGTGTGGTGTACAGTGTAGAAAAAGAGGCACAGACCTAACTGGGCCCCTTTATGTGCGTCAGAGAAGAGCGAAAGGAGACTTCCAGGAGGCTCTTTCCAGCCAGAATTATATTGCTGTACCCCACACAGATGCAGATGGGAGAAATACAGGGAGCAGTAACACAGGTTTCCACTCTAGGAAGTGAGGAGCCCCTGGGTCTTCCCAGCCTGGCCTTGGTGAAGGAAGGTCATTTCAGAGATCCGTGTAAAGCTTATTTCTCTCATTTTTGTGAGAAGGACATAATGCTAGTCCATAAATAGTTATTATCTATACATTTAGTGTGCTCCTAATCCCAGAAAATTTAAAATTTTTTTATTCAGAAAAAATAAGCTTTTGAAAATGTCAGGAAAATTGCAAAAATACAGAAAAGGGGTTATGAGGGAGGGTACTAGTTGTTCTACTAGATATCGAAATATAAACACAGAGCAAATCAAAACAAACAAACGGATAGGACAGAAGGTGAGACCAGAAAGAAAGCCAAAGGCATGTGGAGACTGGGCATGTGATGATGACTTTATTTCATAATAGGAAGAGAAAGATTGTTCAGATGTTGGGGCAATTGGCAGGACATTTAGCAAAAGATAAACTGAAAGAAAGCTGTTTCTTTAAAAAAAAATAGCTGAATCTCTATACCACTCGTCATATTAGGACAAATTCCCAACAAGTAAAATGCTTATTTGTAAAATATGAAAGAATAAAATATGAGCAGGAAACTTGAGCAAATGTTTTATAATGCTGAGTTGGGGAAGGCCCTTCTGAAACACGACATAAAACCTCCTTAGGAAAACATTAATAAGTTTGTCCACATAAATGTAAGACTGCTATATGATGGAAAATATAAACAAAGGTAAAGACAATGGCCAAATCAGAAAATATTCCCAGCACGTGTGACTACCAAAGAGATATTGTTCTTGAAAAATATCTTTACTCATGTCAGTAGGAAAAAGATAACCAAGCAGAAAATTTTAGTAAAAGCCAGGTGTAGTCTCAGTACTCAGGAGGCAAGGTAGGGAGTCTGGTTGGGCCCAAAAGTCCAAGGCTAGCCTGTGCGAAATAGTGAGACCCCATCTCAGACTAGAAAACTAGATATGCACACAGACAGATGATAGATAGATAGATAGATAGATAGATAGATAGATAGATAGATGATAGATAGATAGATGATAGATAGATATCAATACAAGCCTAGGACTGGTCAATAAATATAGGAAGACATCTCAGCTTAGCATGTAACTGAGAAGATTTGAATTAAAATCCAGTTCCAAGTCTCCCCAAGTGCTTTCCCCATGTCCTACCTCTCCAGGAAGTACAGTCTCAGTTTCCATTTGGTCAATGACAACATTCGTCCCGAGATTCTTGAAAAAGCCCTGCTTAGCCCTGGACTTGGCCCTGGGTTGGAAAGATGCATCCCTGCTGCTACCAGAGCAGGCTCTGTAATTAGCAAACCGTGTGATTACCCCTACCACGTAAACACGATCCAGAGCGGGCCTTGAAGATGTTTCTTGGAATTCCCTCCTTTTGACCTTTCCTTTAGGCCTCAGCTTGTTCAGAGCAGTTTACAGAAAGCTTGCCCTGGGGGGTTTTGGAGATTGCATTGCAAGGTTTCCGGGGTTTCTCCTTAGAGCTATTCATAGCAGCACTTATCCTCCTGGGGCCTTTCTGACTCATGAGTGGCATCTCCTCCCTCTTGTCCTTTGGACGCCTGCCACAAAGCCCATCCCTAGCCTGAGCCCAGCTCCCTGCTGGACCAGTACTGCCGCTGGATCCCCATCCCACCCAGGCCAGGGGCCCACGTGTTAGGACAGAGGTCTCAGAATGCGCATCCACAGCTTTGAGGAGCAGCCAGGCAGCCTGGAGCTGTTTGAGTCACAGCAGATGGATCCAGACGCAGTCTGGCTCTGAAAGTATTGCTGGCTAGGATAAACCTCCATGGATCCCAAGACATACTGAGATCAAAAGCAACCTCAGTTTATTCTGATGCCTCTCTGTGTCACTCAGTTCAACAGATAGCCCATGATGATGGCTACCATTTCAACAGACCTGACAAACTTTGAGCCTATGAGGTTATTAATCCATTCTACAGATGAGGAAACTGAGCTCAGGAAGGTTGGGTAACGTGCTCAGTCACACTGCTGCTGGTAGAGGCAGGATTAGGACTCACTCTGCCAGACACAAAAGCCCATCCCTGGGAAAGGACTGTGGTCATCTCAGTGACCCCAAGGGTGATCCCAAGCTGAGAGCTGGCCTTGTGTGTGTAGGGAAAGGCGGGTGAGCGTGCAGCAGGAGCCTGGAGCAGGAGGGAGGAGGAGGCAGGAAGGACAGCTAACATGGTCCACGGGGAAGGGATGGGATGGCCCATGGCAGGTGAGTAGAGAGGAGCCTGTGCTGGGTCTTCAGGAAGCGGCCAGGCTCACGATTCTTAGCTCCCAGTTAGCCTGACCTGCTGCTGAGCCTCCCCAGCTCTGGCTCTTCACAACCTCATGCTGCTCCTAACTTCAACACCTCTCTCTGGTCCTCAGTGTTGGCCTTAAACCACTGGGCTCTGGCCAGTGAACCTGCTTCTAGTCTGCAGCCTGAAAGTCTGTCCGCACTGTATTCTGTACCACCAGGGAAATGGGTACAGATGATCCCTTCCCGCAAAGCCTAGGGGACCCAGAAACCAAGCAGATGCAGGGAGGAGACTGCTGGCCGGGGAGAGAGGAGCGTGAGCAACTTGACCTATTCTAACTTGAAGCACGTGTTCCGAAAGTTAAGTTCTGCTCTCTGCTGATATCCAAACTACCCTTGGATAAGCGGCCATGAGCCAGCCCTGTAAACAAAGAGGACACGGAGCGTCCCGATCCAGGGGTTCAGTGCACTGCAGGCAGAGTCCCCGCTGGCCTGCTGTCTCTTGGTCTGTTTACACCCTGATGCTCAGAGCACCCACCACACTGAAGGACCGCTTCCTAGAAACTGGCCCCAAGATGCTGGCCACTCCCCACCACACACACACACACACACACACACACACACGCATGCTGAGTGAGCCCCATGGAGGTCACAGGGGAGTGAGGGAGACAAGCCAGGGAGAGGGCTGGCTCCACCCCTCCTAGCTCATCCTCACTGTTCTGTTCTTTTCAGGGTCAGCCGGGCACTCGGGGCTTTCCTGGATTTCCGGTAAGTAGGAAGGATTGAGGTTAGCTGTGCCCTGGTGGGCTCTGGGTCTGACTGGGTTAGACTGCATCCACTGAGGCCAATCCCAAGGCCAATCTTTTCCTTCCCCTTCCAAACTGTGGTCTTTCTTTTTTGGGGGGGTGGGGGTTACTTTGGAATAACCCAGGACCTTCACACTGAGCCATATCCCTAGCCTTTTATATTTTCTTATATTGAGATAGGGTCACTAAGTTACTCAGGATGGACTCAGACTTGTGATCCTCCCGGCTTAGCCGGGGATTGCAGACATGTGCCACGCTCCTGGCTCCTACTCTGGTCATAAGAGCCCACTCTGCAGCCTTTCAGCTCTCAGCTCCCGGTGCAGGAAGGGACAAGGGAAGGGCACCCACAGGTAAGAAGGCAGCAGGATGGACTGATGCACCGGGCAGGACACTGGAATTGGAAAGTGGACATGAAATGCCTTAGGGTAGCAACAGGGCAGTCTGCAGCCCGGCTCTGAGAGAAGGCTCGGCAGGGCAGAGGCAGCAGCCACTGAGCACCCGCCTACCCCTGCCCCTGGCGTGGAGCAGCTGCTTTCCTTCCCCTGGGCCTCACAGCTGGGCAAGCCCCGTTTCCTAGGGACATGCTTCCACTCTCCTCGTGGGTCGAGAAGGGAGGAGGAGATCTTTGACACCAAGGACAGGGCCACTCGGTGGCTTCTGCCCTGTGCCAGGCACCTGGCAGTTAGCATTCACCGCTGCTCACTAGGACCCAGCAGGGAAGGCTTTGCTATTCTTGGCCCCATTGTAGGATGGGACATGGAGGCTTAGGCTTACCTGGTCACACAGCAAGAAAATGGCCAAGCAGGACTTAACTCCTAACTGGACAGCATCCTGTGCTTCTCACCCCAGCCCCAGGCCCAGGCAGGAGCCTGTGATGTTGGGGCTTTACATCTGGTCATTCTCTTTGCAGGGTCCCATTGGGCTGGATGGCAAACCGGTGAGTGGACCCCTGGGCTCCGTCCGGCTCCTAACTCTGACCCCCCCCCGTCCTCCTGTGAGACCCTGAGTCCTAGGAAGATGCCTTTAATAGAAACTTCCTGGCTAGAAAGGGGTCCCTAGAAGGAAGAGGAAGGAGAGGGTATTGAATAAGTCCCCCTGGACCCAGCAGCTTTCCAGGGCACAAATCACCAACGACCAAACCAGCCACTCAGCATCTGTACAAGAGCCTCCCCCAGGTCTGGTGACTCTGGTAGCTGTTGGAAGGGTCTGGGGTAGGGGAAGGCTGGGGGGTTCCTGGAGGGCACAGGAGGCAGAACTCAGCACGCTGATCCCACAGAGAGCCCAGCCACTTGTCACACACTGTCCTCAGCCCCCACCTACCAAGGTACCCCTGTGTCTCCTGCCCTCCTCTGGGTCAGCGTTCCCTTGGGTGGCAGTTGAAGGGCCATCCTTTCCCCTGTCTTTTCCATGACTGTGAGCTGGCGCCAGGTAAGCCCCACACACACCAAGGCCATGCGAGACCACTTCCCCTCCCTGGCTCCTCCCAAGTGCATTTCTAGCCTCTGGCCTTGGCTTCTGACACTGATGTTTCTGGGGAAAAGCAGCCCCCACCTTCTGGAAGGGGATGAGGTACAGGCAGGTTGACCCTCAACAACTTCTAGACCACCACAGGTAAAGGCTCAGCCATTCAGGCCTTCCCAGGGCAGCCAGTGTCCTCTTGGATAGGGGACCTAGCTATCTGCCCTACAGAGCCCCACTGTGGGCATGTCCACTGCCACCCTGGTGTGGGGACACTACCCCCCCACCACATCTCCCTCTGAAGGGCAGACAGCAGTCATAAGGTCCAGGGGGCAAATGGCCTTGCCTCGGCCAGCTGTGGGTTAGGGACTCGGGGGATAAGCGAGCGATGGAGGGACTATGTGAGAAAGGGAAGACGTGGGCAGTGGTGTGACTGGAAGAGCAGGTGACAGGCGGGGGGGGGGGCTTCTGTGTTGCTGACTGTGCATCTGACGGTTACCTTTCTCTCCTACCAGGGCCATCCTGGACCGAAAGGGGAGATGGTAAGACTCCAACTTTCCTGCTTCCCAAGGTGGCTGGGGGACAGAGCAAGTGGCTGCCCTTCCTGGTCACTCCCCTGCATGTGCACAGCCCCCGGTCCTCCCATGGTGCAGTGGAAGAGGCAGGCTGGGGTCCCCCCACCTGGACCACAGGAAGGAGGGCCAGCGGCAGGGGGTGGCGGCTGAGTGCTCCCCAGCTGTGCTCTGCCTTGGTGGACGCACCAGCATCAGTGCTCTTGAGGAGGGCGCTGCCTCTGCTGGACGGCTGGCTGTATGAGCTCGGCTTGACCGCCCTTTCCCTGGGCCAGCTCTGGCTCCAGCTGCCGCACGATGCCTGGCCTTTGGCCCACACTGGGCAGGAGAAGAATCAGGTCTCAGCTTTCCCTCTTCCTGGCCCCTCCACCTGCACAAAGTGGCTGAAAGCAAGGTGCTGCCCCCAGGCCACCCCTTCTGGAAGGCAGTGAGGGGCTGGTTCTCAGCAGGGCCCTTAGCAGCCCAGCCCCTGGGGCCTCCACCCAGCCTCTGCTCCCAGATCCAGCGTTCATTCGCAGCCTAAGGACTTCACGTCACGGTTCCATGTTCCTTAGTGACAGGGATACATGCTGAGAAATACGACTTGGGGTGATTTTGTCGCTGTGTGGACATCACAGTGATACTTACGTCACTAGGTGACCACATCATACACATGGCCCATCTGTGACCAAATCATCATTAACGCAGCAAGTAGCTGTATTATCTGGTTCGATTCTCAGTGGGACCCGGAACTCCTTGTCCCGGTAGGACCCCCCCCCGACAGCTGTGGGAACAGGGCTCAAAGATTTAAGCAACTTGCCAAAGCCACACAGCTGGGAAGTACCCACAACAGGATCCAAACTCAGTTGTAAATTCCGCCGCTTCTTTGCCTCCGTCCTCCCGTTTCGCTTCCCTCCCTCCCCACCTTCCTGCTTCCTTCCTTCCTCTAACGCATTTTTATTGTCTATCTAAAGCATTCTGGGCACTGCAGCAGGTGCTGGGGATGTGGACAGGAACAGGAGACACCACCTCTGCCATCCTAGAGTTCACATTCTAGTCAATCATTTAAATAACCCATTACACAATTAACAAGCTGCCCTGCAATGGGTGCCATGTAGAGGGAGACCTTGGGACCCTGGGGAACCTCAGTATAACAGTAACCTCACCCAGACTGAAGGTCAGAGCAGGGTTTCCTAAGAAAGAGACTTTGAACTAGGTTCTGAAGGATAAAGATTCAGCTGTAAGGAAATAGACAGGGAGATGTGGGAGAACAGCATATGCAAAGGCCCTGAGGTCCGGGAGTCCTTGAAATGTCCTCAGAATGGGAGGAAGGGCAGTAAGGCCCAGGAGCAGTGGTCAGAAGAGCAAACACTAAACACATGTCTTCTGGTAGCTATCTTCTGTCATTGCCCCCTGCTCCTTGCCCTGCAGTGCTCAGGCATGAAGTAATAGAGGCTGAGGCAGTGATGAACTTCTATGCTGCCTTTGTTACAGAGGCATCAAGGCTGTGGTTGTTCGGAGTTTGGGGTTTTTTCCCTTCAGCCCCCTTTACACCTTCAGCCTGACACCACCGTATGACAGCGATGGCACTTCAGAGAAATAAGAATGGTCACCCTTCCCTGGCACCGCTCTCTGATCCTCATATCATGTATATCCCCACTTGACAAGAAGGGAGACTGAGGCACAGAGTGGCTAAGTGGCCCATGCTTTATGGCTCCTAAATACCAGGGCTGACATTCAGACCACGTGGTAGGGTCACATCCCTCAGCTGCTCCTCTCTGCTGTGCACACCCTTTGTCCTGAAGGCCAGGAGTCCCCTTCTCTGGGGCTCTGCTCTCCCCCACTGGCCCCTGCCCACCTTCTCCGAGCCCCATGAGCCTTCTTCCTGTGACAGTGTGACACATCCCCTCTCTGCTTCAGCTCCGTCCATCCAATCCCACAGCCGCTCCTGTCTGGCTTGTGCAGGGACCCAGGGCCGTCTAGTGTGATCATCTCTGCCTGTCCTGTCTCTCCTGGGTGTCCCAGCCTGGACACCAGCCCCATGTGCTTAGCCTATATCCTCACCTGTCAGGACAGGGCCACCTCTGCCTGTCACCTCACCAAAGCCCAGGAGCCTGACATAAGTATATAGTTGTACAAAGTGGGCATGGACAGAATCGGGGTCCCAAACTCTGGGGCCACAAGACCATGTGCAGGGCCGGGACTCTGTGTCCATGTCACCCCACCACTGTGCACTCGAGCAGGGCTATCACAGGGCAAGAGCATTGTCACATGACACCTGCACCCAGGAAGCACAAGTGCCTGCCCTGTCCAGTGGCAGATGCCAGTGGAGGGCTGGTGACCCAGGGCCATGTCTGTGGCCACCTGCCAAGAGATAGTTGGTGCCCTGTGGTGTGGGGCTTTGGTATATTAATTTACCCTCTCCTGGTTCTTCAGCGTTGGAAACGAATTGAAATAAATCCATGCGAGAAAAACAAGTACCTATAGAGACCAACTCTCTCCCATGGGCCATGACTTAGGGGTCTAGACTCAACCCTCCATGCCCTGCAGTCCTGAACTCAGGGGAGTTCCCATCACATTCCTCTCCTGGTCCTGACAGAGGGGGCCTGCTCACTAGAGTCTGGCTTCTGGTTCTTGCCAGATGGATCCTGTACCACTGAACTTGACACCAAGCATGTGGCCAGCCAGGTGGGTTGGGAATGCTGCACAGACCATCCCCAAGGCAGCTTCTCTGGGTCACTGCATCTCTTGGGGGTCTCTGAAGCAGCAAGACAGGGGCAAGAGAAGCTCTTTCCCCATCTCTGTGGCCCAAGCCCCCCCTCCCCTAGCCCCCAACATGGGGCCCAGAAATGGTGCGGCAAGGGAGTCCTCACAAGCCGAGGAGGGGACAGAAAAAGACTGCTGGGGACCTGGTTTTCATTCTTATCAACTCTGGAAGCCCTGCCTGCCTCCCAAGAGCAGGGTGCAGACTCCTGAGAGCCAGAAAGATGCCAGGTCCTCCTCAGAGAACAAGCACCTGTCCTGATACTGTGTATTCCTCCAAGGAACTCAGAACCTGGCTCGGGACGCAGACCTCTGGCTTCCTCTCTGAGCCACCGGCTTCTCCCAAGACGCCCAGCATCCGCAGCATGGGCCTTTCCCCCTGCTACTGTGTGCCCTGCAACTTTCTGGCTCTGTGGCTTCCCCTGAGGCAGAAGCAGGAGGTGCTTCTAGAGTTTGGGGTGCAGGAGGCAGGGGGATTCTGGGGGAAGATGGTCACCTAACTCCTGAATGTAGCCTCCTGCCTGGTAAGCATGGGATGACAATGGCCAGAGGAACGAATGAAGGATGGCGTCCAAGGGGACAGGGCGCAGCTGGCCGTGCCTGTGGATGGTGAGGAGGCAGCAGCTTGGTGTGTAAGGCCACACCATTTTGCGTGTGCTGGCACAGAGGCCGTGGCAGATAGATCCCTGCCTCCAGGACAGTGGGATGTTCTGAGCAGCCCCTGGAAGCCCAGCATCTGCCCCCAGGCACCTGTCTCTGATCTGCCATCTTCCGTCTACTCACTGACCTGTGTGTGCTTCCTCCCCCAGGGCCTGATGGGTCCCCGAGGACAGCCGGTTGGTACCTCTTCTTCAGTATTCTCTAGCAGAGAGGTTTGGGGCCATTGTTTCCTGAGCTCCAATCCCTAACTCTCATTTCTGTCTCTTTGTAGGGACCTCAAGGACAAAAAGGAGAAAAGGTGGGTATAGCAGAGGCTTCCTAAAATCTCCAGCTTGGACACAAGCTCCCAACAGACAGAAAGGGGTTAGAGTGGTCGTTTTGAAGTTTGAGGTTTATTAACAGAAGCAGAAAAGGTCCCAATATGCCCCAGAACGAAAGACAGACACCATAGAGCTGCCCTGTGTGACATCTTTTCTTAGGGGAGGGATCTGCCCTTCCAGCTTCCTCCTCAGCATCTCCCACATGCCACCCCCTCTAGAACCTCTAGGATTGTGAGGTGTCCTGGCCCTTTCCGGGCCTCCTGCTTTCTGTCTGTCAAATTCTGCCCTGGGCTCCCCCAGGGCTCCCATCCAGGGCTGTCAGGTTTTTCCTCCCAGAGGGTCCACCTCTGGCCAGGCCTGGGCTGTAATTGCTGCCCTTGCCTCACTCAGGGGGCCTTCAAGGCAGGCCCCAGACTGCCCTCCAGGAGGAACCTCGTTCTCCCACCTCATCTCCTACCCTGAGTCAGTGGGCTCAACCCCCCAGAGCAGCAGGGGCGGGGGCGCACTGAGAGCCCAGCTGTATCTGATAAGCCTTGGGAACACTCCTGAGAGGAAGATTACCCCAGGAGTGCCTAACACCCCCTCCCCTTTTCTTTCCTCTCCCCACCCCCAGGGCCAGTGTGGCGAGTACCCACACCGGGTAAGTGAGCCCCCAGACCAAATGGGCTCTTTGATCCTCCTCAACCTCATCTCCCTGGGGTCTCTGCACCTGCCAGAGTTGGGGACAGGAGCCTCAGGCCCTGCTTGGCAGCAGGAGAGGTGGCAGGGTGCCTGGCAGGCGCAGTAAGTGTGTATGGATCCATGTGTGTGAGCTCAGCAGAGCCAGCCACCTACAATCCCTGTCTGTCTGCCCCCCCACCTCCGCTGTTTACTGCCCCGGTGCCTGGCGTCTCTCTGAGGTGCGTCTGCACCCTGGCTGCCTGCACCTCACCCTCTCCGAGGGCTGTGTGGCTCGCGTGGGTTGTGTGATTCCTTGTCTGTGTTGGGGACATGTGTGCAACTCTGTGTGCTGGCAGCCTGCCAGAAGAGGAGGGACTTTTAAATTCCTCATTGCTTCAGATGACCAAGCTTCGGGAGGGGAGATCACTGAGGAACTGCATGAATTCAAGGGATGAAGTTTCTTCTTTCCCTGTGACAAGCACAGGAAGCCCTTCTCCCAGCAATGTGGGAATTTACCAGGGGCTGAGACACTTTCTCCCCCAAGCCCCAGCTGGCTCCTTTCCTTTGCTCCATTCCAAAATACAGGGCCCTGCTGGCCTATTAGGAATCTTCACCTGTGCACCGACCCAGGGGTCCTGCTTGGAGCAGGGGAGAGCAAAGCTGAGCCTCCTTGAACAAGAGCCCAGAGAGCTAACACCGGAAACATGCCCGGCACATAGGAACCTGGGCCCAGACAAGCTGCCCTCAGGCCTGGGAGGCAGGTAGATAGGACAGGCATCTTAGGAGACCATCCCTTCCCTCATGGGCCTCACGGGTGGCTCCCCTGGCCCCACACCCTTGCTGGGTAGCACCTGGGGTTGTTTAGCGGGCAGAGACAGGAACGAACCTGTGTCTTAGAGTGGACCTGACTCTGTCGGGTGCTGGGAAGGCCTGGATAACAAAGCCTGGCCTCTGCCCAGTCACTGAATGGGCAGAAGTGCATTCAGTATCTGAGTTCTGGGCTCCTGGACCAGACAGAGGCCAGGATGGGCCTGGCACGTGAGACTGGGATCGGTTTGAGATTGAGGCTGGGCTGGGCCTTGGCCTGGGAACACAGGCCGGTAGCCACACAGACAGAGCTGGCCTGGTGGTGGCATGTGCTCTGGGGACTCAGGGGCCCTAATGTTCCAGCCAGCCTGATCCTGATACAATAATAGAAGGCCAGCTGTGTTTATTTGAAACGATGGGCTCACAGGATTGTTATGTTACCCAAAAGAAAGACAGCAGCCCCCAGCACAAAAGACAGCCCAACTGCAAATGCTTTACCCTTCTGTCCCCAGTCCTGAAGGGACACTAGTTGTGGGCAAGGATGGGCTCTCTGCCCCTCAATCCAGCACAGGAACAGGAATGGAGGCAGTGATAGAAGGTTCTAGAAGCACCCTGGTCACAGATGCAGTGAAGCCCAGCCTTAGGTCTGCAGCAGTCTGGGAAGCAATGGGGAGATGGGGAAGTGGATGTGGGGACACAGCAATGGGTAGGGCAAGTTTATTTAGAAGAGGTAGGAAAGCAGGGAGCTTTGAGGGGGCTGCTGGTTTCACAAGGGTTCTTTGGGCCCAGTGTGAGTGACGGGTCTCTGAAAGCCAAGCTGGTTCCTGTCTTTTCCAACCTGAGACCTCTCCAGGAAAGAAGGGAGAGGAGAGGGGCTCCGGGTGGGAAAGATGGAGTCCCCAGGACTGGGGCAGAGGGGCTGGCATCTGTGGGCTCCCACCCTACTCCTCCTGTTACCCAGCCTCTGCCATCTTCGTTTCCCCCGCACACCAGGAGCATCTGAGCAGCACGCTAGCAGCTCTGCGCTCCAACCAGATAATCACCCTGAAGGTTTGTGGGTTCTGGAAGGTCTCGGGCCCCTGTCTGCTGAGACACTTCCTGCTCTGCTCTCCTCCCTCCCCGACTCAGGATGGGTGGGGCTGCAAGGGTGGCAGCTGCCCGTGAAGGCACAGAGCTGACCTGGAAGGGCCCAGCTGGCCTCCCAATCTCCAGCTGGGCAAATTCTCAGCCCCGGTGGCTCCTGGTCCTTAAAGTTCATCCCAGAGGGATTGAGAGAGTTCAAGTGCTTTTAAAAACAAGTAGCTGGTTCTGTGCCATCTTTCTCTCCCATGCACTCACTGCCTCTCAAAACCATGGGTCAGTCTGGTAGAGGAACTCTGCAAGAAGTTCCAGAAATGAAACTCCCATTGGATAATGAGATTGCAAGTTGCCTCCCCTTAAAAAAAAAAAAAAAAAAAAGTGGTTGAACATTCCAGACATCTTTACCCAGCCTCTATTTTCCAAGCGTGCCAGCCCCACAGTGAGACCTCAGTAGCATTTAGCCTGTGCCCACACCGGCCTTACCCTGGCCTGGCTCAGCCCAGGCAGCTGCTTTGGCCCTGCCCAGACCCCAACCATCCTCAGATTTGCTGACATCAGCCTCTCTCATCCTACCAGAGAAAGAAGCCAGAGAGGGCTGCGTACCAGCCTGGCTTCCAGTACCAATTTAGCTGTCCTGCGGCTCCCAAACCAGAGCCCCTGAGTCTGTGATGCTCAGGCCATCAGACCTTGTCCCCTAAGCAGGGCTGGGCAGGGATGGCAGTGCAATGTCAGGCCCCGTTTACAGGCCTGTGCAGCCCAGCATGTCTAGGAGGAAGGCCGGGCCCAGGGGGACCCCTCCCGCAGTCCAGGGGTTGCCGGCCGGTATCCCAAGCTCCAACCTGGAGGCCAAGGCAGGGTACAGATGAAAAGTCGCTCCTCACGCCTTCCCACCTGCCCCCAGGCTCACGCTAACCTCTCTTCTCTCTCCCTCTCCTCCCACCCCTCTGGGCCGCTCTGCTCTGCCTTCCCGGTGACTTTCAACATCGTTCTGAATACCTGCGATCTTTGGCCTCTGCCCTCCAACTTACCTTTCTCTTCAGCTGCTGCCTCTCCTCAATTCAGTGCGGCTGGCGCCACCCCCAGTCATAAAAAGGCGGACTTTCCAGGTAGACACCTTTCCTGTGCCAGACCCCTGTGGCTTCCCCCAGGAGCCCCGCTAGTCTGTGCGCCCTAACAACCCAGCTGGGGCTGTACTCAAAGCCAGAACCTTCTCTAATACAGTTCAATGAAATGACACACACATGGGCCCATTATTACAATGTTGGCAGAACACCCAGCATACAAGGCAGGTCCTCTGCCTGTAGCTAGCTGCGTGCTTTTAGGCAAGTTACTTGACCTCTTGGCCCCTCGGCTCTTTCATCTGTAAAATAAGGATGATAACAGTATCTATGTCATAGTGCTGTTGAGTATATATATATATATAAATATAATATATATATTATAATATTATATATATAATCACACCTTCCTACTAGTGATATATCACTAGTATGGCCTGGTGTAAGTGATGTAATGTTAGCTGATGTTGTCACTGCTATGTTTTGGAGACAAAGAAATTGAGACTCGGAGAAGTGACTTGATTGACCCAACATCATACAAACAGCAAGAGAAAGACAGAACTGGCTGTAGGTCTCTGGCCCCCATATGCACCACTCTCATCCTTTCTGCTTAGAAATGTGGGCTGCTTTGCAGCTGACGCTGGGCAGCCTTGGTTTGAGGAGCAAGGACATTTGCAGAGGGAATGTGGTCCACAACCAAAGGCTGCGGTCGTCGAGAGCGACTGCTTCCTTCTTCCTGCCTTGCTAACCCCAGGAGGCTGACATAGCAGCCGATCACAAAGGATCAGCTGGCCCCGTGTCCAGGAGGTCACAGTTTGATTCCAGGCCAGGCCCCGGGCTGCCTGCTTTGCCTCTTGTCTTCCTTGCCCTGTGCAGGAGATGTCCCCAAGGCACAGGGAGACTCGGAGTAGCAGGACACTTAGCTGCTCTCTGTCAGTCACTCAACAAGGCCTTAAGCCACCTTTTTTGTGGATCAGAAATCCAAGGTCCTGGATGTTTGGGCACCTGATGGAGCAAGACTGAAAAAATGCCCCAGTGAATAGGCAGATAGAGAAAGTGATGCGCGTGCTACCCACACCTGCAGCCTGCAGCCCACGTTTCTCTGGCCAAATCCTGAGGTCCTCTGTGGACAACCAGTGCTTTCTCCAAACAGAGAGGCTCAGAGAAGCACCAGACCCACTCCCCTGCCAGCCCCTAAGGCCCAGACTGAACCCCAGTGCAAGAGAGCCTGAGGCCCAACTCTTCAGATGCCATCCTCCTGGGCACCCACACATACAGCCACCTCATGGCAGTGGCTGTGATTGTATTGGCTGCTCTTTTTTTTTTTTTTTTAAATCGGTACTGGCGATCAAACTCACTACCACGCGCTAGCCAGGCAGGCGCTTATGCCGCTGAGCTAAATCCCCAGCCTCTATATTAGCTGCTGTTTGTTGTGAGAATTCTGCCCGGATTAGCTCCTGTCATCCCCACATCCACCACCCAGGGGTGGGACAGCACCCTCATCCTCATCCCTTATTGGTGGAGGAAGATGCCCAAAGGTCCCAGGACTGGAGCCAGGCCATGCAGGTCGCTGCCTCCTTTTGCAAGAGCAAAGAGGAGTTCAGCCAGAAATCTAGGTTGCTCTGACCAGGCTTTCAAAGCAGAGAGAGAACAGAGCCCCTCTCTACCTGCTACAAACTCTGCCTGGGGAATAAGGTTTGCATGCAGTTGGCTATCATAAGACATAAAAAGGCTTGTCCATTTCCTATCAATAAACCAAATATTGGTTTCACAGGCTCTGCAAGGTGGCCCAAGAGTAGGTGAAAGAGAGAATTTATCTAAAACACAATATGCTTACCAGATGGTGACTGAAAGCCCATCCTGCCGGGGCTTATTTGAATGTGAAAAAATAGTCTGGACTTCAGAGCTGAGTCTGGGTCCTGTTCCATGTGAAATGCTCCCAGTACCCTTGGTCAGAGAGCTCAACTCTGAGTCTCAGTTTTCTTCTCTGTGAAATAGGATTTGTGGTGTTGGATTGTGGGTTATCCTTCTCCTGAGATGTAAGAACACTGGAGCACATGAAGCAGTATTCTGAGGGTGTCAGAGGACAGGAGGCTCAACCAGGCCCTAGAGTGACCCTGGGGGTGTCATCTGCCCAGGAGGTTGAGCCATGAGGTGTTGTAAGCAGTGTCACCGAAGTTACAAGTTTCCCTTTCCCAGGTCACACACTCTTGTTTACAGTCGCTCTTGCCTCTGAGGGGCTTGCGGCAGGCCTGTCCGCTCCCTTCTTCACACCAGGGAGCAGGGTACCCAGTGTCACAGGGCTTGCCGGTCTCAGTGAGCAAGTGGACTGGCCTGGGGCTCTAGCTTTCTCTCACACCCGCCAGGCTACAGGGATGTTCCTCTCTTCACAAGGGCCAAGCCCAGATTGTCCCTGGAGAGACCATTTAGAAAACAGTGTATTGGCCAGTCATGGTAGCACATGCCGGTAATCTAAGCACTCAAGAAGCAGAGGCAGGAGGATCACAGAGAGTTCCAGGCCAGCCTGACCCTTTCCAAAAAAAAAAAAGAAGAAGGAAAGAAAAAGGACAGAGAGGGAGGGATGGAGAGAGAGAGAAACAGAGAGAGAGAAAGAAAGGGAAAAGAAAGAAAAGGAAGGAAGAGAAAGAGAGAGAGCAAGCATGGGTCTAGCTGCAAGATGACTGGCTCATCCTACGGCAAGATCCAGGTCACATGTCTCCTGCTGTTGAAGGAACACAGTGCCACACCTGCTTCCTGGGCTATTGGCACATCTTGGGGACACCCCTGGTGGGTGACACCAGGGCTAGGCTCAGAGCAGCTGCCTGAGGAGGGAGAGTAGGGCCGGGACCTGCACCAACACCTGCAGGGACACAAAGCTCTCCAGGGCCCCTCCAGGTCTCCTTCCCCCACAGCAAGGGTGGCAAACGCAGCTGCCCTCTGAGCTCAGGCGGATCACAGGAGTACAGAGAAAGGGCAGGGAAGGTGAGGACCAAGGCAACCAGGAAACTCACGTCCAACCTAAAGAAGGCAGCCACTCCTCCCCCACAGAAATGTGGGCCCTGTATTGCTGGGGCTCCCCTTGGTTCACAGAGCCACCAATCCAAATTTGATACATAAAGTCTCCTGCCCCATTCCACAGTGACCTCTGGCCCATGGCTCTTATTTGACCCTCTAGTTGAGGTAGCCAAAGCTGCAAAAAGCTGAGGTAGAAAACAAGGAATATCATTCCCAGGCTATGGCTGAGAGACCAGGGCCTACACACATGATGTGACTTGCCATACTGAGAGAGGGTGACAGAGACCCTCCAGCCTGGACTCTGGCCATCTGGCCCAGGCTCAGCCTCTGGTCAGGCCAAGTGTCACTCACTCACCCTTACTCCCGTCTGGCCCTGAGCCTTGGGGAACAGCTACTCTGGGCAGCAAGCCTTCTCTGGCAGCCCTGCCGCTTGGGGACCTAAAGTCTTGGAGCTCTTCTCACTGCCACCAGCCCCTGCATGTAGTCACCGCCACCATAGATTCATCACAATAACACCACCACCTCACCCACTGTCACTGCTGCCTTCCCCACCAGCCCACAGCAGGGCCTCACGGGCTGCATGGCATGGGCTGGGGCCCCTCCGCAGCTCTGGAGTCTCCTCTCTAACACTTGTCTCCATGAACCACAGGGTGAGCAGGGCCAGGCTGGCATCCAAGGCCCACCAGGGCCCCCAGGCCCTCCTGGACCAAGTGGACCTTTGGGGCACCCGGGGCTGCCAGGGCCCATGGGGACACCAGTAAGTATCATCCCAACCTTCAAGATTTGCCCCAAGAATTCTCGGTAAACTTTCAAGCCTTGAATTACCAAAGAGAAGCTGAGTTCCCACCAAATGGCAGAAACACCCTAGCGAGACCACTGGGTCTTGGTTGCCCAGGCAAGATTAGCCATCCGTGACACGCTCCTGTTGCCCTGAAAACTCTCCTGACAAGGCCACAGCCAGTCACTAGCAGGCTGACTCCTTGCAGGTTTCCATAGAGGAGTTTAAAGGGAAAACTGTCCCTGGTCCTTGGCTTAGGAAAACCCAAATCAGAGGCAGTGGATTCTGGAAAAATTCAAAGGGGGTACACCACCACCACTTGCAGACCTAGATGTACCCATGCCGCCTTCCGGGGGCTGTGTGGGCCACCTTCCAGATGGGACACCCCTTCCCTGGGACCCTGCACCAAGCCTGAGGGCTGGCAAGGCTGCTGCTGAGAGGGATCCAGAAGACCAACGGCAACCTTTTCAGGCCGGAATCCAAGCTCAGTGGCCACAATCACCCATTTTCAAGCCCTGACCAAGACCTTGTCCTCAGCCCTTTCGTACAACAGAGCCCAGAACAGAACAGTGCGACCTGGGCGTCTTTGGAGAAGCAAGTGGTTCCCTCAGAGAACACCAGAACACTGACTCTGTGTGATCCAGGGAACAGGGGTCACAGCAGAGTCACCTTGCCTTTTAATAATGCTTTTCCCATGGGCTAAAAATATGGTTTTTTTTTTCCTCCGATGATAAAAACATCATACACTCATTGTGAGAAACTCGGAGCCTTAACAAGGAAAAAAATTCACATCCCCTATTTCCCCACATTCAGAGTCCACCTCGTTAGCATTTGGAGAGTCCTTTGCTTTTTCTCCCCTGCAGACCTGCCGATAAACACTCTCCAGGTTGGCAGGGTTCTGAGTGACCTAACAGTCTGCATCGGAAGTTTCCCCTTAATGTGTTAAAGCGAGCCCTTTGCAGGTCAGGAGGGGGCCTGGGCCTGCTTAGATCCCTGCTGTGAGCCATGTCCTGGAACATAATGTCTGTGCACCTACAAAGGTTTCTCTGGGATCCGTCCAGAGGTAGAGCCACTGGGTCAGGGATATCCCTGATTAATAGCCCTCGTGGACACAGACACTTCACTCCTGGACCCCTTGGTTACCCCAACTGTGGATCTTGAGGCTTAACATAGGGTCCTTCCATGCTGGGCTCCTGCTTGACCGGAAAGGTTAGTGAGGGTCCAGGTTGCTGGGAGCTGGCTCCTAGCTCAGTGAGCCCCCCGAATGGATTTTAAATATTTCCATAATTTCCCCCAGTATCCCAGGGAGAGAAATTAGTCTCATTTCTACCAGTCTTTAAATGGGAAAATGGAAAACCTAAAATGAAGTGAATTTAGAAAATTGAACCAAACCAAGCCAAGGAAACCAAAAAGTGTTCAGAATTCGTCTCTTTGCTCACCACTGCCCTACTGCTCCTGCTTACTGAGTCCGAGCCAGTAAGTCTTTGTTAGGTTGTTTATAAAGGAAAACCCCAGAAAAACGTGTTTTCAAACCAGTTGAAACAGAGCAGACCTAAGCATTATGTCCTCTGCCTGGGCCTCCTGGCCTCTCCCCTGGGCTCCTGCAGGCCCCTGGGCTCGCACCCTGGGCAGAGGGAGACAGCAGACAGAGCCAAGGACAAAATCAGGGCCTTGCTGTGCAAGGCTGGCTCTCCAGGGAGGGGTCCGAACTACGGGGTGAGTGAGCGAGGCTCTGGACCAAACCACAACGCGATTTAGCACAATGCCACTGGCCTAGTTTCCAGTGGAGCAGCACAGAGGCGTTGCCCTCAGCGCCCGCATGGCTCCAAAGAGGGACGTGAGCCTACAGTCCCCACGTGCCCCCAGGTTTCAGTTATCCTTCTGGGATCCTCTAATGCTATGCGCTAGCATTCTCATTCTCTCCTCGGAGCTATCTGGGGGTCACTGGGCCCCAGTTCCACTGTAAATGCGACTGAACTCAGCACTTCCCTTGTCTTGCTTCTGCAGGGTTTACCTGGGCCTCCAGGAGCAAAGGTAAGAACTCACCTCCTAGAGCCTTGCACTGGAGGGACAGTTGCTTGTGGGAAGGAGGGAAGCTGACCACTGAGGGCAGAGCTAAGCACAGCAAGATGGACCAGGCTTGGCTCACTTCCAAATCACCACTTTGGCTCCAACAAATACAGCCTTTCCTGTGCACTCAGGGTGACCAGCAAGCTCTCCAGCCACCACAGAGGAAGCAGTGCTGCCACCAGAGAGCTTATGTTCCAGTCAGAAACTGAAGGCGGTTGCCTGTGACATGGTCACAATATCTCAGTTTAATAGTGCTCTCCAAGGGGTCAGACCCAGAGGAGTCCTCCAGGGTCCTCTGGTCTCTTGTGAAACTTTACCCAGAAGCCCACAGTGTCAAAAAGATTCTTACTTTGAAGCTGGGGACTCAGGGCTCAGGGAATGAAAAGGTGCAAAGTGTTGATCCAGGCCTCCTATACTGTCACTGTGGGTGCCAAGAGGCCTGAGAAAGTGACTTCTCCAGGCTCCAAGAGGGTTGTTAGTGGAACCAAAACTAACAGTCAGGTATCCTGGAACCCTTCCAAGATGACCCTTCCCACAATTCATCAGTCCTGAAGAAACTGTTGGCCTCAAAGACATTGAGAGCAGTTGTCCCAGGAATAGTGGGAAGTAGGTGGTGAAGGCGCAGGAGGATTTGGAGTCCTTGGGAGGAAGAAGAGTGTTACTGTGCAGGGAACAGCACCAACCAGTTTGGCCCTGAAACCCACTTGAATGACCTCTTTGTTCCCCTAGGGAGACCCAGGGATCCAGGGCTTCCATGGCCGGAAGGTAAGGAGGGGGTGAGGAGAACCCTGGTTCTCTCATGGGTACCCAGAGGGCCTCAGCAGAGCATGCATAGGGCCAGGACACAGAGGCACACAACTCCAGGGTATAGGTTGGAGAGCTCTCAACTTGGGGCAGGAAGAAGCATAAAAGGAGCAGGGCGTGTAGGTGTCCCAGCAAGACCTCAAGCCCTCAAGTTCTTTCTGGGCAACCTGGGTGACTGCATCTGGCCTGAGGGAGCCAGGTTCTCCCTGACCCGCTGTGGGACTGATAAGTGGGAATGGGATGACTGTGTCCACCTCCCCAGTACAGAGGTCCATGCTGAGGTTGGGTAAGGGGGCTGGCGGGAGGCTACCCCTGCTCTCTGCCAGCTCCCAGGCCAGACAGACAGAAGCATTTCTACACAAGTGACCCTGATGGAAGCTGACTGTGCTAAACGTCACCACCTGAAGTTGCTCTGTGAGTCCAGGAGTGGAGAAATGAGTTCTGGGTTGGGACGTTTGGGAAGCCTTGCAGGAGAAGACAGCCGAGCACTCACAGCATGGCAACCCAGGGTGGTGTGCATGTTAGGCCAGCACCAGTACATAGGCACTTCCCTGGCATCTGTTCGCTTCAGGTCATCCTAGTGGTCCAAGCAAGTCACATGACCAAGTCCCAAGCATCAGCGTGGCAAAGGATCGGTCTGGGCCACTCGATCAGAGGAGTAGCAGAGCACTAGGGTCCATTTTTTATCCATTGCTGTGGTCCTTCAGCTGATAAATTTAAAGGGAAATGGTATTTTAGACACTGAAACAATTGGAGCAAAGGCCCAGAAGTGGTCATTACAATAACTAGAATCATAAAGTAATACTTTCATAACAGTCACTGCTTCCTGGGAATCTGCTGCGTGCTGATCACCATCCTTCAACATGACCTTCATTCTTTCTAGCCCTCATCCACCCTGAGGCAGGTGTGAGTGACTATCTTCCTGTTTAGTAAAGGAGAAAACAAAGGCTTACTCAAATCTTGCTTGCAAGAGCAGCATAGGAATTCAAGTTGCCTCTGGTCCCTTCCTGTGGTCCCACCTTCTGGAAGTCCCATTCCAGCCCTCCAGCCCGGGCTAAGGAGCGTCCAGACCCTGCCAGTGGGAGGAAAGCGGCAGGAAGGAGCCGCACAGAGAAGGGGAAGGCGAGCTAGGATGGAAAGACCCCGGCCCATACACTCAGATGCGGCCCTTGCCCGCTGCAGTTGGGCGGCTGCTGTCGTCACTTTGTTTTATGAGCACTTGGAGGGTGAAATGGCGAAGACCTGAGAGATCTTTAATTAGTTCTGCATAAACTGAGAAGTTTGTATTACGTCAGGAAGTAGAAATTATAGCCCCCGCGGTTGCCTCTATCCATTCATGCAGACTCACAAAATTTACTGCCTCCTGGTGCAGTACGGGGTGGGTTTTCCCATTAGCAGCTGAACCAGCTCTTTCAAGTTGTGACAAGGCTGGAGCCAGTAGAGGGGCCTCAAAGGTCATGGTGGTGCCCTCGGCTGGCACTGTACCGCACCAGATTTGCATCTGCTTTAAACCAGAAGTCTGGTTCTTCTAAAAGATTGTCCCAAGGATGGAGCAGCTTCTGCTGATGGCTCCAGGATTGTCATGCTAGTGGTTCTGGGCCAGTGAAGTGACAATCTTAGGTGCAGACTGTAGCAAGAATAGTTCCATCCGGTGTGCGGAGAAAAGGGTATGGTCCTGCCGCAGAGAGGCAGCTCCTGGCCCCAGGAAACCAAGCCCCAAGCCCAACCTCCCGGAGCCACTTTAGCTCTGGGAGGAAAAAGGAGGCTGCTGAGGGTGCCACCATGCTCTGGAGTGAAAGACAGGGCCATGCTTCTTTTTCATGACTGGGAGGTGAAGCAAGTGCCAGCGAGTAACTCTCCAGGCAGAGCAATTCCAGGTCTACTAGGGAAGCTTCCTAATGGCACTGCAGGGACAGGGACTCACAATCCCGGCTCGGTGAGGTTCTAGAAGCTTCTGTATTAGGCTGGAGGCTGCTTGCAATCCCTTCCAGCTCAGAGACCCATGGCTCCCTGAACACAGACCAGCTGAACACCCCTTGGAGGAGCAGACCCTAGCTACGGGAGGAAACCTGATATCCTCAATCCTTTGACTAAGTCTTTTAACCCCCAGGCAGGACTGCCGGAGGCACCAGTCCTAGGGCCCTTTCTCTTCCTGCCCTATGCCTTCTTTCTCTGCCATAGTATCCACAGTGGCCTTTTCTCACAGTCACCTGGTGGGCCGTGGCCCTGGCTCCTCTTCCTGCCTCTCTGGGTCTTCAGAAGGCTCCAGAAGTCTCCACTCCTCTCAGCCATCAGCTTCACACAGCCAGCTGGGCTGTAGGTGGTCTCAGTACCTTCAAATCTGTGCCAGCCCTCACTCTGCTGGGACCCTCGTCCTGTGGTCAGTGTTCCAGGGCCTTCTGGTCTACAGCAGCCAGAGGGCTCTGGAACCTGATGACCAATAGCACAGGGCTGTTCCTCGGGACACTCCAAGTGCCTATTCTACTGCTCCAACCCCATTGGAATGGACACATTGGCCTCAGTGATCGCCAAGCCAAGGTAGACATTTATACCCCCTCAGCATCCTAGGATGAAGAAACTTTTGTCTTTGATGCTCAAAGTCTCGTGTGGCAATACTTCACTCTCATTATCGGCCTAAGTTCAGTCACTCCCTGTCTCAGTTAGTCCCTGCTACGCCCAGTGGTCAGAGCTCATCCACCCCATGACACAGATGAGAAGCCCAAATTATTACTTTGTTATTACTTTGCCCAAAGTTGCCCAGCTAGTGAATGGCCACGCTAGAATTAGCAATCAGGTCTCATAAACCCAAGCGCAGCGGCAGACTGGCTTAGTCTCCCCTTCCTGTGGTTTCTCTAGGCTGGAAAGGCTGATCCCAGCTCCCTTCCTCTGCCCAGCACTCCCCTTCCTCTATGCTCCCCTCTCTGCTCCCTAGAATAGGGAGTATGGAGGAGGCGTCCAAGGGAGAGCGCTGGGGCACAGATGCTGGAAGGATTAGTCTGCTCCCAGCCTCCACCCCTGCCAGCCTTGGGGAGAAGTGACACCAGCAGTTGGGAACATGGAACTGAGCAGGGTGGCCCCCGCCCCATGGTCAGGGTGGGAGAGGACATGGAGGGGACAGACGGGCCCTCTGCAAGCTTTGCCTGTTCTGTCCCAGACACTTGCTACATACCAGGAGGCCTTTCCTGCAACACAAGGTAGAGTTTAGCTTCTCGGCCTGCAAAGTTTGCTGATGATTAGGTCTGTCCCCTGGACTGAGCTTGGTGTCATCTTAAAAGCCAGCAAGGCCAGCTTCTCCACTGGCTCCTTAAGATCAACCCAGCACGGCCTACAGCCCTAGTACGGCCCCTACATCCGCCCTGGGCCAGCCCTTCTGCTTCTAGACACTGCTAGCATTATTGTGCACCCATATGGTACCAATTTGATCCAAATTTATGACATGGATCTACTTTAAATATGTTGCAAGATGCAAAGTATATTTACAACCTTGGCTGTCTGTCAAGAAGATTGATGAGTACTGTCAGACAGATGTGGGTCACAAACCCCTCAGGTATTTATCTCTAAGTGCGTTCGAGCTGGTAGAGTACTTGTCTCACTGTGGGGGCACTCCTGCCACTCCTGTGGTCTAGGTGCAGTGCCTCGGAGCTTGCACGGAGGACCCTGGCTGAGGCTCACATTCCTTCCGCCAGGCCACGAGCCAGGCAATTTTAGACCAGAGGAGGAGCAACACCAAGACCTCATGCCACAGCCACTCACAACTATAATTACGCTCCCAGAGGCCTTGGCGACACTCCCCAGAGACAAGGACACCCGTGAGAAGAGATTCCATGGGTGCTTCCTTACTCCATCTGCCAACAGGTGTGACAGTTCTGATCTGCCAGTCAGTAAAAGTTCATGCAGAGGATGTGAGTCTATAGACTGATGACCAGCATTGTTATAACTATCTAGTTGGTCTCTTCCATATGCAAGGCTGGACACCCAGCACTCCACCATTTGACTGCCTCCCTGTGACAGCCTCGGAGATGGATCTTAGCCTCATCCCAGTTCATAAATGAACACAGTGAGGCTCACAGAAGCTCCTCAGCTATCTGCAGCTAGGAAGTCGTGGAGCTGGGTCTCTCTGGCTTACAGCCTTGCTCAGAACGGCTTTACTACCTGTTTCTATGGGTGCCCAGGGACCTCATACCTTCACCTTTCCCGGAAAGGCAGGGAATGGAAACTAAGTTGTTTCCCTTCTTATGAGAAAAAAAGGTGGTGGCTGGATTCAGGTCCTGCCTGGGGCCTCGCGGCTCTCAGCAAGTGTAAGCAGCTGGAGGGCTGGTGGCAGAGGACCTGGTGCCTTGTGTGGGTGAAAGGCAGAGGCAGTACAGTGCTTTGCCCATCGGCCGACTTGGCTGAATGATCCTGGAGAGGTGGGGTGGTCCCCAACTCCTGATACAGCCAGAGCAGCATGTCTTAACCTTGGTGACATTTGTTCCAGAAAACTTCCTGCACTCCATGCTCCTAGAGGGCCCTAGTGACCCCAGACCTCTTCCTGTACATCAGAGGGGCTCCTGAGGGTGTAAGCACAGCGTTTTCTTTCAAAGTCATGAAATGCCAGTGGGGACATCCAGACCGTTTAAATGAAAGCAGATCAAAAAACTGAGACACACGGGCCCCAGATCTGAGGCCGCATGGGGGCTGGAGCCCCCCATCCTGTGCTCTCCGGGCCCTGATTCTCCTGCACTCCAAAGTCCACAGATTAATTAGAGCTGACTTTTTCTTTCTGGAGCTAAATACAAAATCAACCGATCTCAAATTGAGATTAGAAGCCAGCCGCCCTTCCAAAGCCCTGCCCTTCAATAGGAGACCCGACCCCGGTAATTCCCCAGATCACTTCCTGCCGGCCCTAATTACCGGAGTACAGGGAACCTAGGATTTCCGCAGTTCCGGTCCTCTCTGGCCTGGAGACCCACTGGCGCAGGGAAGCAGGAACTACACTGCCTTTTCCCGGAAGGATGGCCTGGGAACTCTTTAGAGGGGAGAAAAGCATGACCCCCTCCCAGCTTCTCCAGCCCAGTAGGGGGCCCTCAACCACTCCCCACTCTCCCCACTCTCAGATGGCCTTCCTCCTCCCCTGCAGAGAACAAAGGCTCTGTGTGCCCTGCCTCCTGCCCAAAACACCCCTCCCACCGCTGGTGTCAGGCAGGTCCATTCATCTCCTGAGCCCACCTGACCTTTGTTGACTGGGAAGCTGACCTTGAAGCCTCCCCCGACCCAGCATCCCTCTACACCCTCTTCTTTCCAAGTTCCTTCCCTGCTTGTTCAACAAAAAGTAAATCACCAATTAGGAGACCACTTGCACACAAGACAATGCAGCCCCCTGCATCCTGTCCTCTCCATAAAGGTCAGGTCCTCCCACCTGGAGCCTGTGCAGAACAGAGGACCCCCTGATGCTGGGCCCTGGGCAGTCTGAGCTGCAGCTCCTAAGCAGGGGCTGGGACAGGGCTTCGAGGTCATTGGGGCAACCCACCGTGCTTCCCTGACCTTCTTAGCTGCAGCAACTACAGCTTATCCCTCCAATCATCAGTTCTGGGCACCAAGACTAAAGAGCCAGCTTCCTAGAGATGTGCAGTTGCCTCTGCCACTGTAAGTGAGCAAATGGGCCAAGACCCTTTGTACGCTCAGAGCATCTACTTCCCCAGCTGAGAGATAGCCCAGATTGGTGGCTGAGCTTCCGCACTGGGAAGACAGAGGGAGGCAGAGGTAGAGAGAACGGGGACCCATGGACTTGGATTATCTGGCAGAACCAGGCCCCTGAAGAGAAGCACAGATCTGAGTGAGCAGATCTGAACTGAGTGCTTCCCAACCTACATCCTTGAAGCAAGAAACCTAAAGAGAGTTGAACAGGAGGTTCTAGGTAGTAGATCTCGCACATGTGCCACAAGGAACAGCTCCACGAACAGCACAGTTGCGGTCCTTAGCAATAACCCACACTCCGTCCGTCCTTGTCACAGCACCCTGGCTCCTGGAGGATGACTGGCCCTGTCAACCCCCACCCACCATCCAGGAAGCAATGTTTCCTGGTCTAAGGGAAGCCCAGACCCCAGCTCCGAGGCCAGGCCGGGGTAGCCCCAGACTGGAGTCCTGAGCAGTGAGACTAATGGGAGCAGGGTGGGCTCCGGAGGTCAGCGGGGCACCTCTGCTTCCTGCCCTGACATGGGGATCAAGGGAGCCTGGGTCACGTGCACAATGAAGAGCCTTGACCTCCATGGGAGGGCAGGGGCAAAGGTCACCACCCTAATGAGCAGGGCTGCCCCCTGGGAGGCACAGTTTCTCCTGAGATGTGTGAGATGCAGACGCCTGGCTTCTTCCCGGGCTGGACTGTCCTACTGTGGGTGCGAGGAGAGGAGAGTAGGTCCCCACTGCCCCTCCTGGATTTGTATTTCAGCCAGAGCTCAGAGTCCCTCCCCTACGAAGCTGCCAACAGACCAGGCATGGCCCTCCTGCTATGGTTCCCGGCCTCCTACAGGCCACAGAGGCAGTAGGGCTGGCTGGGGGGGGATGGGGAGCAGGCATCTGGTCTAATCTCACTGTGCAAGCCAGGAGCCTGGACCCAGAAAGGGGAAGTGGACACACAGGTGCCCAAGGGTCGTAGGAAAAGGAGAACTCTTGAGGGGAAACTGAGGAAGAGACAGGGGAAGAGGGCTCCGAACAGTGGGGGACTTCCAGGTTGAACTTCCACCGCACCTCCGGCCCTCTGAAGCCTCCTGGCTGAGTCAGCTTGATAGAGTCCTTCAGAATGTTAGCAGAAGACTCTGGCCCTCCAAAGGGAAGCTGGCGCTCCAGAGAGGACTTGGACCACTGTGGCAAGAACGGTGGATTTCAGATGAGATCCTGTTGCGCCCTCTTCTGGCCACAGAGCAGCCCTGCACATGTAGGAGCCCCACCTCCTGGTGTTCCCAGGGCGGGAGGCTGAACCGCCTTCACCCCCTAGATACAGCCCTGGGACCCCGCAGAGAGAGAGCAGCTATCTGACGGAAGCGGATGGAACATCAGATGATCTGATGTCGGGGCGGTCACAGGACGTGAGCACTTTGACCTGGGAAGAGAGCAAAGCTGTGTCCAAAGCCTTGCTTGTGCACCACCCTGGCAGCATCCCCCGCCTCTCCAAGCCCCTGCTTACAGACAGACAGGAGCATCCGTTCCACATTAGAAGGCCCCTTGGAGCTGGACGGGAGGCTCGGGAGGCCAGCACCACATGCAGGGCATGTGCAGTCGGGGCTGGGCCTTCCTCTGCTCTTTCCACAAGGGGGAATTTAATGAACGGGACAGGCCTGGGGCACCAGTTTGCGGTCATTTCCCGAGGTCAGCTCCACCATACCTACCTGTGGCCGAGGGGCCACCGTAAGGGATAAAGAACGGGTTTGGTGTTTGGAGCTAAAGGTTCTGGCCTTCTGCAGAATTCAAAGGAGAATGAAGTCGAAGTTGACAGGCAGATGTTCATCTGCGAGTGTGGGTGACGAGTGCAACCCGGCCTCGGAGGCCTGGAGTAGCCGGCAGTGAGTCCTGGGGAACGGCACGGAGGGGTGACATTTGAGCAGAGCCCTGAATACTTAGGGGCTTGTATTGAGGGAATGGCGGAAAGGCATGGAAGAATGACAGTGCTTGTCGGCAGAACACCACGGCCAGGAACAGTGCCCAGCAGGAGACTGGGCAGGGAGGTGGCTGGGCAGCCGTGTGCTGGAAGCTTGGCTGGCTGCCAGCCCAGGACCTATCACCGAGGAAGAGGACAGAAGTCACTGCAGTCTAGACCAGGAGGAAAGAGGACCAGGACTCCCTGTAAATGGCAGAGAAGTGGGGTAGGCAGCAGAACAGGGCCCTGTGAGAATGCCAGCCTGGTCCACAGCCCAGCACTCAGGCTTCACGGGGCAGCTTCCTAGGAGCAGGCCCGACAAGGCTCTGTGTGGACAGTTCACAGCCCCAACCTTCAGTTGGAGAAGCTGCAGCAGGCTGGCCACTGTCACCTTTGCTGGACAGCACTGTGGGCCCTGGGTGCAGCTTCCCACTGGGGCTTCCTGTGGGTTGCAGCTCCTGGAGGCAGGCACTGCCCTCCTTCCTCCCCTGATGTGGCCAGTTAAAGTCTCAGCACACCTACCCTTGGCCCATTTGTCACTGCCTGTTGTCTCCATTCCCCTGTAGTGTGTCCATCTTTCCAGCCTCACCCTATCCTCTCAATACAGTGTTGTCACCAGGAGATAAAGAAGTCAGAGGTAAATAGGAACAGGCCTGAAATGGTAGAGCAAAACCCATGACATCCCAGAGAAGCCACAGCTGGCCTGGCACCTCGGGTTGGGGAGGGTCAGAAAGAGGTGTAGAGAAGTGGACACATGCAGGCCGGGGGCCACAGGTCTCAGGATGAAGAGAAAGCCCCTGTCACTCGGTCAACAGGTATCATCCTAACACACCTGGTACAGAGAAAAAGGCACATAAAGTACCAGGCAGGGACAGGGAAGGGATGCAGTAGGTCAGCAGCCATGTGGGCTGTACCTGCCCATAACTGCCCCATAGCACTGAGATCCAGGCCCCGCTGGCCATCAAGTGGTGGTGAGTCTCGAGCACGTCACCTTCTTTGCTGGACTTGGATTCCATTGGGTGACCCCTGTCTCTGAGGGCCCTGCCTGCTCTGAATCTGTGACTTGGTGTCATGGAACTGAGGGTTGTGACCTGCATGGCTGCGGCCACAGCAAGGTCCTCAGAGCTGACAGGGAGCTGGGCAGCCATGCAACATCCAGACAAGCATTTCTCACTGACATCTTTGCAGGCCACAGGCCGAGTCTGGCCCTGTTCTCACGGCTTATCTTGGTCCTTCCTGCAGGGAGAGCGGGGCATGCCAGGGATGCCAGGCAAGAATGGAGCCAAGGTACTTGCCCCTCATGCACCCCGAGCCACATGCCCCATGACTGCCCCCTCTCTCAGGTTCTGGGGAACCCCTGGAGTCCCAGCTCCTCCATGGGCACCATCTTGTGCCTTGCTGGAAAGACAGGGTGCACACTTCTCTACCTGCCCTCTACCGAGTTTGCCTGGCCTGTCGGACCCTCCCCCGCACCTTCCTGACTGGGCTGGGCCTCCTCCTGGGGGCTCTGAGTCATAAACTTCTCCTCAGGTAACTCAGCTTCCGGCTGCAGTCCTGAGACCCAAATGGGGAGTAGAGAACCAAAAAAATCACCTCTGCTTTGAATTTGCTGAGTGGCACTTTGGGCAACAAGTCACTTGAAAGTAGGTGCTCTTGGGCCAGTGTGAAAACAGAGTTCATGCTCAGCCAGCTCCAGTCCCTGAAGGCAGAGGTCCAGAGAAACGTGGGTGAGGTCACGTGACATAGACACTCGGGGCTGGCTGCACTTGGGGACACCAGCTCCTTCATTTAGTGCGATTTGCTGTTCTCTTCTCCTCCTTTCAACTGTCTACCTCCCTCCCGGCTCTCCCTCCTCTTTTGTCGCTACCTCCACCCAGGGACAGCCCCCTAGCCCAACTACCACCGGGTGGCAGTACTACCTCAGTGCCACCTGGGAACCCCAGCAGCTGGGCTGCCCCATGCCTCATCCCCAGATGCCTTCCCAGGGTGCCAAGCTCAGCACTGGGCTCTCCTCATCTCCAGGAGCCAGCGGAAGTGACAGTACTCCTCCTGTCCCACCAGGAGGAGACTGGCCACCTTCTCCATGCCGCCCATGACTGCAGAAAGCTTTCATGCCTTTTTCTTTCTCTGCCAGGGAGCTCCTGGGATCGCCGTGGCTGGGATGAAGGTCAGTAGAAGTTGCACTCCACCCATCATGGCAGGATGGGTAAACTGGTGCCCAGGACAGAGCAGGGGCTGAGTGGCATGATCACTAGACCAAGCAAAGACACACAGGATTAGAAAGCATTTCGCATGCCAGATGCATGACCTAGAGACAGATGTTTAATTACGCCTTGCAAGCAAGGGGCAAAGACTCACCAGCCTGGGCTAGAGGCTTCCCAGAAGCTAGCTTTTCCCTGTGTTCCCTAGAACTCAGCAACCACATGCTTCCAAAGCTGCAAGAGGGGACAGCAGAGGGGGTCTTTCCCCTGAACCCCCACCCCGACACTCATTCACCTGGCAGGCCGGGGGGGGGGCATCCTAGAAAATCAAATGCTCAGCATTGATCTCTGCCTAGGTCTACTTGGAGGGGGGGATCCTGTCCAAACCAGAGGCTCCTTCCTTCTCCCTCCTGGGTTACCTACGCTGGTTCCACCTGCCACAACCCGCACCTAAAGGAAGACAAGGGCCCTCTAACGGCAGCAGCCCAGGAGGCCCCCTGCTTAGCAGGGGAAGCTAGGATGGCCAGATGCTTCACCGACACCCGCTACTACCCATGCACAGGGCTCCTTTGCTCATTTGTCCCTGCTCTTTCTCTTACACATTTCTTTTCCTGAATCTTCCTTTTGTCCGTGCAGGGTGAGCCAGGGATCCCAGGAGCCAAGGTATGGATGCAGAGGGAATGCTTTGGGCTACGTGGTGCGTCCACAGGGGAGGTGGGGTGCGAGGAGAGGGACTGCTGTCCTTTGTTCTTGGTCTCCCAAACCATCCTGGGCCCGGCTGAACCACTCACCTGTCAGGAGCACATTGCCGTGCCCCCCTCTTTCCTCAATCCTGCAGCCCACCAGCTCTCCCCAAGCCCCCTTGGCTGCCTGCAGGCCATTTTCCCATCCAGCCTGTAGTTATGGGGATGCAGCAAGGGGATTATTGTGGTCAGGGATTGCAAGGAAAACAATTACACACGGGACACATAATTTATAGTATTATTTTATAATGGTCTCCAAAAAGTCAAATACAAAAGGAAAAGTACAGGAAATCTGTCCACACACTAAGACCCAAAGAATGAGGGCCTAGATTGCATGCCAGTGTCTGGCATGAGTCCAGTTGGAGACCTAGAGTCCACGACAGTGCCTTCCATGAGTCCAACTGGAGGCCTAGAGCCCACGACAATATCTCACACAAATCTGTTTCATGGATCTGCCCTGGGAAGGGCCAAAGGTCAGCAGTGGAAGCTAGAAAGTCTATGCCAGCAGGGTGAAGGTTCTGTGCCAGCAGACTAAGGGTTCTATACTGGAGCCAAGAAGTGATGCTAAAATAAGAACCAGGGCTCCACCGAAAAGCACCACAGCCATCCTCAGCGACAATGAGGTCCCAAGCTCCTCCAGTGATGAGAAGAGCCACGTTCATATCAGGAAACCAGTGTGACAAGCTTCTGGAGATTGAATGGCACACCACCATGGCCTCAAAAGCCAGGTAGCAATGCTCAAAGTAAGGACCAGACCAGGGATTTAGCTCAGTGGCACAACTGCCTTCCTGGAAAGCACAAGGTTGTTGAGTTTGATCCCCAGTACCAAAAAAAACAAAAACAAAAATAAGTAAGGACCAGACCCACCCCCAAGGGCACAGCTATTCTTAGTGATAACAAGATCCCAAGCTCCTCTGACAATGAGAACAGCCAAGTTCATATCAGGAACGAAGCTTGACAGCCTCCTCCAGGGGAACCCACAGCAACAGGAGAACCAGCAACACTATGGAGAACCAAGGACATTACTTCTCCTTTTATCTTGGCAACAATCCTCAGACGGGCCATTCACACTCAGCGCCATGCTGACTCAGTTCAGCTGGTGTTACACGTTGACCACTAGTTATCATTCCACCACAGGGATGATGCTTGGAGACTGCCCGTGTCATCTTTTGGGACACCAGACCACATGATGGCCCCAGGGCCTCCACTTCAGGTTATTGCCTCTGGGAACCATTGTCCCTCAGTGCCAGGGAGACAGGCTCTTCCCACACTGATCTGAAACTAAGCCCCCACTGGGGGACTCCTGACAGTGGACACGGATACGGACTGAGTTGTGTTCCACCAAATGGATTTGCTAAAGCCCTAAACGTCAAAGTAACTGTCTTAGAGGATAGGGTTTTAGGAGGCAGTGAAGGTGATATGAAGTCATAAGAGTGAGCCCCATAAAAGGGGAAGAGAGATGTTTCTCACGGGAAGACACAGCGAGAAGACAGCCATCTGCAAGCCAGAAGGAGGGCATCGCCAGAACGTGGCTTTGCTGGCATCTAATCTCAGACTTCTAACCTCCAGAACTGTGGGAAGAGAGACTTGTGCCATGCAGGCCCCTCGGGCTGTGGTGTTTTGTCACATCTGAACCAACTCATGCAGGCACTCTGCAAGGACAAAGAGAACCTCAGAAGACCCGGGGCTGGGAGGGCTCTGCCACAAACTCAGTGGGGAACTGTCCCCAGGAACATAGTCTCCTGGAGCCTGGCTGGCTTCTTCTGTGAAATGAAATGAGGAATCATGTTATCCCAAAAGCGCTCTGTGAGTCACATCTGGGGAAATCAAAGCGGTCTTCCAACAGTGGACAAACCTGGTGAGGGAACTGCTAAATCAAAGGACTGCAGTGGAAGTGTTTGCTCCTGGTTCTAGAGGGCAGAAGTTCAAAGCAAGCTGTAGGTAGGGCAGGCTGCTTCTGAGGGCTATGCCACAGCATCTGTTCCTGCCTCTCCTCTCTGCAGTGGTGGTTTGGGTGATCTCTGGTGTCCTTGGCTTGCAGAAGCACCCCTACTTCTCCTGCACCCTGTGTCACATAGCACTCGTCCTATGTGTGTCCAGCTCCCCCCGTTTATAAGGAAACCAATACAATGCAGAGGGCCACTACATCTGGTCCAGTTGGGCCTCGCCTTAACTAATTACGTCTGCAGTGACCCACTTTCCAAATAAGGTGCCATTCTGAGGAACAAGGAAGTAGGACTTCAGCATTTGAATTTGGGGGAACATGGTGCCATCCATAACTTCCTGAAATATTCCTTCAAATGCAAGATTCCGTGAGATGATCTTCCCCCAGAGACAGGAAGAAAAGACAGAGACAGGCAGAAAAGGTGGGGTACCTCTGAGCTGGCCAGGGAGGGCATGGAAAAGTTTCCAAGGAAGGAAGCACTCCCCCAGGTACTGGCTTGTGGATGTCTCATCTCCCCTGAGGACCCCAGAAAGCTCTAACTGCTGCTGGCCTGGGTGGAGATCTGTGGCCAGCGTTACTCTTGAGTCCTGATTGATGAGAGACAAGGTTCTAGGAGGAGCAGTGATCCAGGCCGTCACCAGGTGCAGTGGCCCAGGGAAGAGGCCAGTCTGGGATGGGGTCTGGGAGGAAGTGAATGGCCTATGGAGGGGCTGACAGACAGTAAGGAGGAAAAAGCAAAGACATCCTGGAGAAACAACTGCTAACCTCTGCCCTCTGCATCTCCCCACAGGGTGAGAAGGGGGCTGCCGGCTTCCCCGGGGTCCCCGGCCTCCTGGGACAGAAGGTAGGAATGAGCAAGTTTGGGGTGCTGGCTCCCTAAGGCCTCTGTGTCCTTCCCAGCCCCACACATTCCCTCTGGCCCAGCATTGGAAGTGTCCATCTCCCAGAGAGAGGCAAAGGGTGGCTAGACCACAGTCAGACTCTGGCATGGGGGAAGGACACAGGAGAGGCCCTGATTGGCCCTGGGAGCTATGCCCTGGCTGGCTGGATTTCTTTATGAATACTCTGAAAGCTTGACCAGAGTCACAAGCTCTGAAAGATACTTCATTTAAAGGCATTTTAAAAATGAAGTCATTTAAAAAAGACTTGAGGTCAAATAAGTCTGGAGAAAGTTACATGAGATAGGCCCCTTGCTCCCCAGCCTGCTGAAGGGCTGACAAAGCTCCGTGTCACTCTGCAGTTCTTCTCAACATTGTTTAACTGCCACACCATTTCTTCAGAACCCAAATGTCCCAGGCCTCTGGGGCGTATTCCATGGAACACACTTTGGGAAACACTCAAGCACAGTGCTGATAGGACTCCCACCAAGTCATCAGTGCCGTGCTCCCCTCAGTCCCACAGCTGGCTCGGGCTGCTGGGGTCTGAAGGCCTCTGTTGGGAGCCCCCAGGCCTCCCACGTCCCGTGGGCACTGGGCCTCTCTGCTGTTTGGAACTAGGGAGAGGAAGCAGGTGAGGTGTCAACCACTGCTGCAGCCTGTGACTGACTCTGCCTTCCCACCTCAGGGAGAGAAGGGTGATGCTGGCAACTCCATCGGAGGAGGCAGGGGGGAGCCAGGCCCTCCAGGGCTCCCTGGGCCCCCTGGGCCAAAGGTGAGTCTTTCCTGGAGTCGATGTCAAAGGGGATGTCTTCAGCCCATTCTCAGCATCTTTGTGTCCTGGACACCTCAACTTCTCTGTCCCTCCTACACTTCAGGTGTGTAATTTTCCCTAGTGGATTCAGGAAAGGTCACAGGGACCAAGCTCCTGCTTCTAAGCAAGTGACCAACCTTCCATGAGCCATGTCTCCCCTGGGGTTCAGGTGGCAAAGATAGAAGTCAGGGACTGCTGGCCACAGGGCCTTGGCATAACCAGGAAGCCCCCGCCTTGGCTCAGAATAAGTTGCAGAGTAATGATTGCCTTAGCCCACCTAGTGCTGGCATACATGGGGGCCAGGGGCAGGCAGTAGGCACGGCTAGTAATGGCACTTTCCTCTCACTGCTTGGAAATTGCAGTGGTGCAGTTTGGTTTTCCCAAGCCTTGTGCCTCCTATGTTGCTGGTTTGTTTCAGCAGCGCAGGGAGATGAAAGAGGATGTGAATTACTCTGTGTGATTTGAGGCAGTCCCCTCATTCCCCCCGCCAACATGAATCCAGACCCTGTACAGGCAGTGGGGCTGCAGAGAACCTGCCCTCGCCTCCTTTACAGTCTACCAGGAGGAGCAAACCCACAACTCACAGTATGGAGTATAGGGGGCCACGGGAGCCCCCAGAGGAGGCAGGCAGAGTGGAGGGGCAGGAAGGACGTCGGGGCAAGTCCACCTGTCACCTGTCTGTGGCTGGAGGATCTGAGTGGCATCTTCACCAAACACAGCCCTGCCTCCCGGCCCTGGCACTGTCCCACTGAGCCAGGGTGAAGGACCTGTCATGGCTTGGATCTCAACTGGGAGTTGGGGAATTTACCACCGTTGTCCTGCAGCCTGGACAAAGGGAAAGGGAAGCTAGTATGCTGTGTCCCTAAACTCTGGTCCACTCTCCAGGTCAGACAACGTCTAGTAACTGAAGTATTTGGACAAAGCCTCCTCCCACCCACCTTCTATCTCTATCTTCAGTCCTATCTTCTCTGTCTTCTGTCCTGGGGTTCCTAGAGTCCCCTCCCCTGATGCTCAGGGTCCCCATGTACCCTTCTGTCATCCAGGCATAACCCCATGAGTTAAGTGTTCCCAAGTGTTCCAGGTCCAGTCAGGGGCTGCCGCTGGTCCCATGTGAACTAACCAAGAACTGAGGGGACCTTGGCAAGGCCTCTAGATACCAGTGAGCTGTACAGAATTCACAGGAGGAAGGGAATAGGCAGGAAAGGCCTCCAAAGGAGGTGTGACCAGGCCGGGCTCATCAAGGGATTCAAGGCAGCTGAGTGAGAGTTACTGGAAGCCAGTGGAGAAAGCGAGGCCAAAGACTGAATCCAGAACAGGAGCAGCAAGACCGTCTTTGACCCGATGCCATCTGTCTTCCTCTCCAGGGAGAAGCAGGTGTTGATGGCCACGTTGGCCCCCCAGGACGGCAAGGAGACAAGGTAGGGCGCTCCCTCTCCCCCACCATATCTACAAGCTGCAGGATGAGGGTCCTCCGGGAGAAACAGGCTGGCCCTAGGCCCTAGGGCTGGGCTCCAGGGCACAAAGCTGGTAGACCGTGACCCTGGCTTCCTTCCCCTGGTTGGTTTGAGGCTCAGCACCATCCCCAGGAGTAACCGTTGAACAAAAGGCGGTCCAGAGTTGAGACACTTAGGTTGGCGAGTAACACCAAGCCCCAGATTCGGGTAGTTCCCCAAGTCTCAGGTCTAATCAGGGTTGTCCCCACACTCCAGCTACTCCCTGTGAAAGGCTCGTGTCCCTCAGGGGTAGTCAGGGGTAGGTAAGTGGCAATGGCTCCATACTTTACCAACTGGCTGCCTGCAGAGCGAGTCATCAGACCTGAGATATACCAAAGACTCCTGTTCCTGTATCTTCACTTTCTAGCTTGATTTTTCCCCTAGTATCAACATTATCTCAGGAAAATTAAGCCTGTGGTTTGTTTTTCACAGTTGACATCTACTCCCTACCCCTGTGCTCTGCTCCTTCCAACACAAACGACCTCCCAGCCCCAGCCCACTCTGGGAGGTTGGCGTCCCCACAACCTGTGTCCTCCTAACTTACTTGACCCCTGTGATTCATCCTGCATTTCGGCTCTTTCACAAGCAAAGTGACCCCTAAAAGACCAGATGGGCTCTCGGGGCACCATCATTTTGCACTCAGGCAATGGACAAAAAAGTGGCTAATCCTTTGTGACTTGTGCAGAATGGAAATCAAGAGAAACAAAGGGCAGGGCTCCTGCTGCCAAGGGAGTAGCTGACTGAGGGGTCTGGGAGGCAGTGACCAGAGGGGCAAAGGGAAGTTACTAATAACGAATACGGACAGGAAGAATATCAAGTGCCAAGTGGGAGGAACTCAGAGGAAGAGAACAGTGGGGACAGGGGTTCAGGGATGATTCCTGAAAGGGCAGGACTTGCACTTCAATGCTGAGAGGCATCTGTGTCCTGGTGGTGTGTGCTAAAACAAGCCTCCTGGCTGCCGCTCATATATGCCACTTGGGCCATCAGATTCCCTTGCACCCAGCTTTCTGAATGCTTTCTTTTGTCATGCAACAGGGGCAGCCAGGAGCAGCTGGAGAACAAGGACCAGCTGGCCCCAAGGTAAATGCATCTCCGTGTCACAGTGCAAAGCAGCTGGACCCTGGAGAACTGAGGGCAGGGAGGGGAGGAGTGTGCTGGCCCCAGGTGGGAGGTCTGCATGGCCACTGTGGTAGGACTTGGGCTTCTCCAGGCCTGCTTGTCCTGACTGTTGAAACAGAGGCTGCTCATCCACTCTGCGGTCCCTGCGCACCCTCTGAGTGTCTGGACTGCCTGACAGACCCACTGTGGCCGCTCCAGATCACCCTGCATGCAGGCACGAGCAGCCTTTGGCCGCAGACCCTGATTCCCCCGGGTCGGCCCCTGGTTGAGAGCTGATCTGCCTTCTAGGGCTCCAAGGGAGAACCCGGGAATGGAGAAATGGTGGATTACAATGGCAGCATCAACGACGCTCTCCAGGTGAGTGGGCAGCAGCCCCGAGGCTGGAGCTCTGAAGGTCCTAGAGGACCTTGGCCTTGACCTTCAACAGGCCATGGAGTAGAACTTCCAGGAGGAACTTGCCCCCTGCCTTCCCCCTTTTGGCCTCCTGCTGTGCAGCGTCCAGGCAAATAATTCCTCGTATTGGGCATCGAGTGGCCTGGATGTGCAGGCTCAGCTGGCTCTGGGTAATTTGGGGCCCTAACAGAAGCCTCCTGGCACCCCATAAGGAGCTGCCACCCAGAGCTCAGTGTTCCAGCTCCCCAGGACACCTGCCTCTGTGCCTGGTAGAATCTGTCTTCCTGGAGTCCATCTCTCTTTCGTGTCAGTTTTATCCTATTTCAAGTTCATTTGCTCCCCACTTTTTAAAGCAAATTGTCCCAGCATTAGCCCTGTTGGCACTCAGGGTTTGTGATTATGGCGGCAGGAGGGAGAAGCTGTCCTGGGTGTTGTAGGACATTTAGCAACATCTACCCCGACTAGCTACCCAGAGTGGTAGCCACCAAAGGTCAAGCATGACCAAAGCTGCCCTAGGAGACAAAATCACCCCAGATTGAGAGCTCTTCCTCCAAAGGAATCTGGGGGAGGGGTTCATTTACAAGGTGCCAACAGTCATCCTACTAACCTACTTTGTGAGTGGTTCTGTAATTTGCTATGCTGTGTCTATTTAGGAGCAGGCCTGGGAAGTCTGGGTTCTGGGACAAAAGAACAGGGAAGAGGGCAGCAGGGGATTAGTGGGAGAAGAGCTTGCCTCCTTCTCTCCTTTGCTAAAGAAGAATAGAGCTTGTCTGCCTCTCACAGAACCGCCAGGAGCAGCACTGGGCTTGTAAGACACTGGGCAATCCCTGCCCAGTGGTAACAAAGCTCTGGGAAAGGGTGAGAGGCACAGGGCTGGGAGCCATGGAGCCCACCCAAAAGGGTCTGCCTCTGCCTGTGCTCCTCACGGGACTGTGACTGGGCAGAAGGGACCTTCCAAATGGCCCTGTGTCTGCTGTTCAGCTAATTGCATGGTGTTGTTTTTAGGAGATCCGGACGCTGGCTTTGATGGTAAGTCTTCCTCCTCCCTGGCTTTCCTGGGACTCTGGGCTGAGCACAGGGAGGACAGGAGTTCTCATCTCCAGCAAGCACATGCCAGGCCTCTGGGCAGCGCTGAGCCAAGGGTGAGCTGGCCTAAGACCGGGCAGGAGCTGGGCCTTGGCGCACCCGGGCCTTTGCTGTTCATCCACACGAGTGTCCCCTGGTGACAGCTCTGCTCTGCTCACAGCGGTGTGAAGGAAACAGCAGTATCCAGGAGGATGTTCTGATGCTTCTGTTTTCTATAAAACTAATAATAGCTTTCCACATGTGCCCCTTTCCTAGAAATCGGTCTCATTATGTGGATGAGGAAAGCCAGTTAATTCCATGCTGGAATTTGCACACATGGCTATCAAATACTGGTCCTTAGAAAATATTCACAGTTAAAGCTACCAGCCTAGTTTAACTTCCAAGATGGAGAGGGGAGGTGAGACATAAAGTCCTCAAACTACAGGAGTTTCACGTTGCCTGTTTGTTTTGTTTTTTGTGGAGTTTGTTTGTTCGTTTGTTTGTTTTTTGTGGCTATGTGCAGACACAAAATCAGAATCAAATGCCACTTATAGCCTGTCCCAAACCTTGATTGGTATTAGCTGAATAATTCTGAAATCAATGAGCTACAGTTGAGGGATATTAAAATATGTTATTTGAAGTAACCATTGGAAATAAAATTTTCCTGGAAACTTTTTTTTTTTTTTTGTCTTTTAAAACCAATCTTGGGTACAGCTCACAGTAAAACGTGTCTACTCTAACTATAGAATTTGATGAGTTTCACAAACATAAATGCCATGTATCTGCAGAAAGTTCTTTCAGGAACCCCAGGGAGTGGAACCCATACTACCCCGGCCCCAGGCTACCATGGACTTGCTTTCTGTCTCTGCGGATTTCATGTGACTTTTCTGGACCTTTATAAAACAGAGTCACACTTTTGGAAGGACATTGAGGGAGGGCTGTTCATCATGGCTCTAGCCCACCCTCCTCAACCCAAACATATTCAGTGCCTCTCTATTCCTATTCTAGGGTCCCCTTGTTAATTGCTTTGCAAAAAGTCAAGTATTCCTACTCCTGAAGAAATAATTGAAAACAACTGTCAGCCAGCCCCGCTCCCAGCCAGCCTCCACACAGCTTCTGGCCACCCTCCTGGTTGGAAAATTCTTCCATGTGTCTCTCTTTTCTTTTCTAGGGGCCTCCTGGCCTTCCCGGGCAAATCGGCCCACCCGGAGCTCCAGGGAGTCCAGGCCAGAAGGTAACACTTGCCTTGACCAGGGCGGAAAGATCTGTCAGGACACAGCATCCCTGAGCATATGATGGTTGGCCAGGGCCACCTCTCACCTTCCCGAGCCCTGCCTGGCTCCAGCCTGCAGCTCCTGCTGCAGAGCATGTGGCATGACCCCTCACCCCATGCCACCAGGGCTGCACCCTTCCTCCCTTGCCATCCATCTGTGGTCTTTCAGTTCACCTTCTGGGGTGCCGGAACCTGGAGATGAACCCCCAGACCCACTGGAACACCAAGCCATCCCTATGCAGAGTGGCATTTGAGTCCCCCACCATAGCTTTCCCTTGGTCCCTCTGCCACTTATGCTGGTGACTGTTCACAGAAAGATCACCCCTCTGTGCTCACATTTGTCCCTCTGCTTGGGAGGTCCCCTGCCCTCCAAGTCCCTTCTCCCCTCCACCACCTTCCAGACTTCTCTTTCAAGCCCTACTCAAGGCCTCCCTGAGCCACAGGCAGAACTCACTGTCCTTCCTCTGCTCCCTGGAATCCCCAGCAAGCTTTGCCAGGCCTCCTGCCCCTGCCTCACTGACCTAAGGAAGGTGCTTGGTGGTGCGAAGAGGAAGAAAGGGCCCAATGGGCAACCGGGACAGGAGGAGCAGGGCAGGAGGAAAAAACCCTGGGGGTGCTCAGGGCTCACAGAGCGCATCGCCCAGGCGGGAGCTGAAACACGGACCAGAGCCGGGATGCCAGACTCGGATCCCGGTTCCCAGTTGCTAGTTGCTGGCCTGCACGGCAGTGCTTTGCGCTCTGATCTGTAAACAGACAGTGAAGGCACCTACCCCTCAGGACTGCGGGGAGGAGTCAAACACTCACACTCTGTGGGAAAGTACAGAGAAGGCTGCTTAGACCCAGGAAGTGCCACATAGGTGACCGTTACCATTGCCTCAGCTCTGAGAGTCACCCCTAGTTGTTTTGGCTACAGGGGGAGATTGGACTACCAGGCCCTCCAGGACTCGATGGGGAAAAGGTAAGAAGAGCCATCTCCAGACAAGGCTCGCTGTGGGAATCCAAGGGCCCAGCAGGCTCTGGAACAGGCTGGCTACGGGACCTGTGGGGACCGGGAAAAGTGGGTGAAGGAGCTGCAGGGCCAGCCTAAGAGCTCAGGGGTCTTCAGAGCTCACAGGACCCGTGGTCTAGATGTCCCTGTCATTTCTGGTCTTCCCTCTCGCTCCTCTTTTCTCCATGAATATGCCTAAGAAGTGCTATTGATATTTTGTAAAGGGACCTCGTGGAAAACCGGGAGACGTAGGCCCCCCTGGTCCCCAAGGACCCCCAGGAAAGGATGGGCCTCCAGGAATGAAGGGAGAGATTGGATACCCAGGGAACCCCGGAGAAAAAGGGGAGATGGGACAAGCAGGATCACCGGTGAGTGGCGGGGCTGCTGGTCCATGTCCGTGTGCCACCTTCATGCCTGACTTTGGCTCTGCATGATTCCAGTTGCTGCCGGGGGTGGGAACCTAGGGCCAGGCCTTAGGAAAGTGAGGGATGCTCACGTGGTTTCCCCTCAAGCCACTCGCTTTATGAAGCACAGTTTCCTGACTCGGGAGAACAGAGTCCTGTTACGTCTTCACTTGTTGTATCTTTGGGAAAGTCACTAAGTCTTACAGAGCCTCAGTTTCCTCATCTCTGAGATAAGTATACCTCATGGGCCACCAGGAAAAGAGATGGCCTGGAGTGTGGAAAGCATGTGGAAGCCCTGTCCCAGGAGAGGTTGCATGTATGTAAAAGGGGCCTTGGCCAAGTCCAGCTGGGCTGCTCTCTTGAGCTGGGAGCCTTTTCATGGTTTCCATCTATGAAACAGGCACCATCCAGACCCCAGCCATGGAGGAAGGCAGCCGTGCATGTGGGCCGTAGGGTCACAGATACTCAGCCCGTGACCTTGAGCGTCTCTAACAGAGATCTTTGTTGATCTGTAGGGTCTAGACGGCCCAACTGGGGAAAAAGGAGAACCAGGTGACCAAGGGAGGCCTGGAGCAACAGGATTGCCTGGCCCCATCGGGCTCCCAGGATTTACAGTAAGGCGAGAGGGCCGGGCAGCAGGGGTGCTGGCAGGTAGCTGCAGATGAAGGTGCTGGGGCACGGTGCTTCTCACAGGGCCACCAGCCGAGTGTGCTGTGACAAGGCTGCACTAACCCCGAGCCTGCCGCCCAGCCTGGGTCCCCTGGATAAGCAGCTGCTCCATCTGAGTGCAAGCAGCATTCCAGCTTCCTTGGCTCGGTGGCCTGTCTGCAGTGCCTACCTAGTCCCAGAATGCTGTGCTCCTAGAGTCACTGCCTTAGGGTCATCCAGTACCCCATCTGACCAGTGCCAGGACAGGCCGGCGACTCCCATTCCATAGTGGCAGCTCTGAGATGAGGGGGACACTCACGGGCATGATGCGAACGATTCCCCATCAGCCTCCCCATGATCCCTGAGGCTCTGGGCTCTGGAGCCATATTCATTTTCTACTGCTGCACAAAAAGTCTCCACAATTTAGCAGCTTCAAACAGCACATTTATTGGAGATAGGGGGTCCTGATATGTCCTGCTTGGACACCCTACCCCAGGTCTCAAGGCTGCAGGCAAGGTGCTGGCCAGCTGTGTCCTTATCTGGAGCAGGGAGTTCTCTCAGCTCCCTGGCTGTTGGCAGAATTTGGTTCCTTGCCATAGTAAAAGAGTCCCTCAGCTCCTAGAAGTCACCTACAGTGCCTGGCCACTGGCCCTCCCCATGTACACAGTTCAGCATACTTCAAGGCCAAGAGCAGAAGGGTGGTCTGTCTAGTACACAGTGCTAGCAAGATGGAGCCATGTGCATGCAACATATCTGCAACATCATCTTAGCACGGATTATGTGTTTTTGCTAACATGGATGTGACGACTTGTAATACTCTCAGGAGTAACAGCCATCAGTTTTGCTGCGTGCCCTGTTCCATGGTTTAGAAACAAGTCACACAGCTCCACCCCAGGCTCTGTCACCACAGGGACCATACAGAGAACCAGCCCCTCCCAAGGCCAGACTCGGGTCTTTGGAGTCGGGGGCACAGCACCTGTCTGCCAGAACACCGGCCTGCAACCTCCATGCTGAGGGGAGAGGCCAGTCCAGCTTGACACAGTGTGCGGGGCGGGGCTGTACCAGGCCTCCAGGACTGACACCCTGGTGTTTTGCCTGCAGGGAGAGAAAGGAGAAGCCGGGGAGAAGGGTGAACCAGGAGCAGAGGTAGGTCCCACCTGCTTTTCTTTTGTGCCTTACATGACCATTTGACAAGGGCCCCATCAGCAGTGACAGTCTCTCCGGGATGCCCAGCATCGCTGTGCTCTAGAATCAAACCCCAGCTGCCTGACCCCCGGGGAATGGCCGGAAGCTAAATTATGCGGAGCTGCCTGAGCCTCAAAGCTGCCCCCTGGGATTTCCCATGGGCCAGAGCCTGCAGGATTACAGAGCATGCGCAGTGTTTCTGTCCTGCTGCTAGGGTCTAGACATAGACCCTATGTCTAGAACAGAACCATCGCCAGAGGCCTACAGACAGACAGACATCCCAGGAGATGTGCCATTTGGGCAGGGTCTTGATGGCTTTGTAGGAGTTTGCCATTAAGCATCAAAGGAAGGCTTTCCAGGGAGAAGCACAATTCTTGGAGAAGTGCGACAGTGCAGGGAAGAGGAGCGAACAGCAGGGTGAGTGAGAGGCATCAGGACGGAGGTAAGGTTTTTAGAAGATGGAGATATGCAGGTATATTCGTAGGCTCAGGGAAGAAGGCCAGGGAGGCCACAGAGAGAGGACACGTGGGAGGACTGACCATCCAGAACACCTCAGCACTAAGGGAGAGGCCACCTAACCCCCTCCATCCCGTTCCCAGCCCCCGTCACTCTTTGGGTCACCAGCCCCATCTGCCCCATCCGATGTAGTGACACAGACCTGGTCCTGTCCTGTGTAAGTTACCGGATAGAGCCCTCTACAAGAGCGCCAAATGCAGGAGCAGCATTGGGCATGAAGATGTTCCTTCCGGAAGCACCTAATGGAAAAACCAGGAACAGCTCATATTCCCAGCAAGAAGGAAAGGATTAAATAACTCTCACTAACGCTGCGGCTCGTGATAATAGTCACTGTGTTTAACCATCTCCCTCATGTGGAGTGCTGCTCTAGCCCTTGGCAAGGAGGTGACTCACTGTCGGTCCCCTCAGTGACGGGCACGTCACCAGGGAAGGAGGCTTGTGGGAAACATCATACCAAACCTGAGAAAATGTGTCTTGTGTTAAATGAAGAAGAACAAAACCCAAATTATATTTACATATCTTCACACATACATATATATTCAATGTATTTTATGCATAAAAACATGGAAAGAAAAAGCAAAATATTAGCAGTGCTTTCCAGCTAGGTAAATCAGAGATTTATTCTTTTTCTTTACTTCAGTTCTTTTTTATAAAATATTTTAATGAGTCTAGCTTTTTTGTTTTTATTTTTAGTTCTAAAACTATTAAATTGGAAAAATTGTCTTCTGGGAGAGGTGTATACAATTCTGTGAACTTTCATATATGTACAGACTTGTATAACCACTACAATAATCCATTTCTTATTTATAATAAGAAAAAAAGCTTTTTTTAAAGGAAGGGAGAGTTGCCAAAGATTATTTTTCCTGCAAGGGGACTGTAAGAGGGCTGAAAAGCTCAGAGGCCCCAGGGATGCTAGGGGCCTGACCACTGCCCACACTCCAGGCAGCTCTACCCTGAGGAAGCCGAGGCCCCTAAAAACCCTGAAACTCGGTGTGGTTCCCTGCTCAGAAAGGAACGGGCAGCGACCTGTCATCTTCGTCTGTAGACATCAAGTAGACGTCATCTTCGTCAGTGACAGACCGTGTGAAATGGCTCCTCCCCCTCCACTGTCCAGTCTGAATCTCTTCTGTTGCAAGCAGCCCTCAAGGGAAATGGTCCCCACCCTGTTACCACCAGGGGCACTTGAGGAATGTCCTTCAGAAACACTTCGCCCTTCCCCCACTCCAGATCACCAGTCTCTGCTCCTCTAAGCCAAGGGTCTCAAACTCAAATGCATGTGGGACCCAAGCATGTGGCAGACAAGGACCAGAAGTCTGAACAAAAATGGCAGGGAGTGGTGGAGATGGGTGGACCAAGGGCCTCGGGCCCCCACCTGGTGGGGAAAGCTCCTACTCCCCTCCAGGCAGTTGTTGCCATGCGTGGACGTGGCCTGGGCCTAGTGCTACTAGACTTTCTGGCTTTTTAGGAAATCTGGAAGAACAGATGCTCTAGGGACATTCTTAGGCAATTTTTGTTTTCAATGTTGTACAGGTGGGTGAGTTGAGTTTCTGATTTGGCCTGAGCCTTCTTGTGGGAGACTGTATGGGGCTGGCCTCTAATGGGGGTCCTGCCCTCCTGTGGCCTTAGGAGGACCCTGGGCCATGTCAGGAGGGAGGGCATGTGGAGTGTAACAGGGCTCCCTTTCGGCTTCTAGGTTCCTGGACCACCAGGGCCAGAGGGGCCTCCTGGACCTCCGGTGAGTTTGGAGGCCTTGTCAGGTCCCCAATGTCCCTCCCATGTTAAACACTCCAGCTCAGGGACACTGAGGAGCCTGTGGCATTGCCTCCTTCTCTGGAAACAGTTGGCCCACATGGCAGCCCTCACTTCCTCTCCAAGCTCTGCCCAACCTCTACTTAATCCTTTGCTGTCAGACATCTGCTCCTCCCCGTCCTCCTCCCTGCTACCCAGCTGGCACAAAAACAGGATTAATATAGAAAATGGCCCATTAAAAAAAAGCAGGAAGAGGAAGGAAGTAACCCATTAACTCTAGTCCGGAGGGCTGGCCTTCCTGTGATTATGGAAATGTAACCTGGGACCCCTTCCCACTGTACCCAGAGGGTCCCATGTACCCTCATCCAACAGAGGCACATCTGCAGCTCTGCGTGGCTCACAATCCCCATGGCACTGCACTTCACCTGTCATCACAGGGAGAAATAGTAGCAGCAACAGTGAGAGTAGCCAACATTTATCGACACAGCGTCAAACACTAAACACTTTGTATGCATTAATTTATTCCATTTTTGCCGTATTTCCTCAGTCTCCCTTTCATGAGATTCTGGGTCAGCTATGGGAGCCACACAGAAATTTTCTGTCAGCCCTTGGCTGAAGAAGACTGGCTCCAAACCGTACCGCCAAAAGCCCCAATCAGTACACCTCTTCACTGTCCCTTCTCACACCCAGACCACACTCTACACTCAAAGCCCAGCCAGCGCTTGGGTAGGGAAGTGAACTAGAAACACAGTTCTAATGCACCTTGTTTTGATTCCAAATGCAGGGGCTCCAGGGTCTACCCGGACCAAAGGTAAGAAGAAGGCATGGGACAGGAGCTGGAGGGAGACAGGGGAAGGTGCCAGAGCAGTGAAGGCAGAAAGAGGGAAAGGGCTTCAGAGCCCAGCTGACCCATCTCCCTAAATGACTCCACGTGACGCTCCAGTCATGGGGTGTCCCTGGGCAGAACAAGCTCCCACACTCCCTTTAACATCCAGAATTGCACCTGGCATTCCTGGGACATAGAATTTTCCCATCCATCTATTGGTTCCACAAAGTAACAGGCTAGATTCTTAGAAAACATGAAACCCCTCTCCCAACTCACCTGCCTTAGACTCTTCACTCGCCCTGAAGTTCAGGAGGAAAACAGGTTTAGCCCAGGGCCAGTCTCCCCAGCCTCCCCCAAAGTGCTGCAAATGAACAAAAAGGGCTGGCAGCTAGTGGCATGACAGTGGCCTTTACCTTCTGTCCTGATATTCAGGGAACTTGGGGGAGTTTCTTCCCCCAACAAGTTGGTGAAGCTCTGAGGTTCGAAGGTGGTGTTTTGGGCATCTACCAACTAATCCTGCAGGGTCCTAGTTTTCCCACCCTGACCTGATGCCTGACCCAGAACTGCCCTGTGTATTGTCCCCACTCTGTTCATCCCTTTTGCTGTAGGGGATGCTTACTGTGACAAAGACAGGCTGGTGACTCAGGGATTCTTGGCATGCCCAGCCCACCGCCACTGGTCCAACCACCTTCACCTCCTCCTTCCTGTACAAAGCAGAACAAGGTGGGAACGAGTAGTCTGGAACATGCCTTTCTGTGATCTCCTCCATCTCCCTCTCCTTCAGGGGGAAGCAGGACTAGATGGAGCAAAAGGAGAGAAGGGTGTCCAGGGAGAAAAAGGAGACCGAGGGCCTCTGGGATTACCCGTAAGTATATGGGCCCCAGCAAGACCACTGTGAGGAGCCCACTGGTGTGGCCCTGACCAGGAACTGGGGTGAAAGCTGCTTGAAAAGTCCAGGTCCTGAAGTTCTGAGTGTGCCAAGGCTCCGTGTGTCTCTCCTTCCCACCTGGGCAGGCTTTAATTTTCTGAGCATCTCCCCCGGATCAAGCCTTGCCTTGGTACTGGGAGAAGGAAGCTAAGTAGGACAAGGTTGACCTCCTCTCCCTAAGGAGGTCAGATGGACAGGCAGAGGACACAGAACCACCTCGGGACCTGCTTGTGCCTGATTCAGGGCAATCAAGTCTGCCGTGTGCGAGCTCAGCATGGAGAGCTTGGGTACAGCGGAGCCGTGAGGTGTCCTCCATCTCACCCTACATCCCAGAAGGACCTCCAAGTCTCTAGTGCTCTGTCCTCTTAAGCACTAGCTCAGCACTGACGAGTGTAACAGTCAGACTTCGTGGTCCCAGCAGACTAAGCCCATTCTTACCCAAGATCCCAGAGAGCTCTGCCTGCTCAGAGTTAGAGGCCCCTGGTCAGTGGCTCAGGCTGCTCAGAAGGCATCTACTTGTCCAGAGGTAGAAGCTGGGCAGGGTGGGGTTCATCCCTTTGCCATGGCCCTGTAGCTTCATGGTCTTGTCACTCCTCACCTGTGTCCAGATAAGCACATCACACACCCTACTGATGTTGGCCCCCAGTTTCAAGAACTGGGACATTAGTGACCTATCTCATTATTTCATCAATGGCCACTGAGGTCACAAAGGAACTTGGTGGACAGACTGGGCCAGATGTTGCTCCTCCATGGAGTCCACATCTTTGCAAAAGGGCTCCTTTGGGCTATTCTGTCTTCCTCTGTCCCCCACTCAAGGGCTGTTCCCACCCCAGTAGCCATAAAAGTCAGGACAACAGTGGGAAACCAATTGTTCCAGCTCTGCAGATCTGGTTAACGTAATCACGGCCAATGCAAAAGGTATAATTACACCCTCATCAATGTGCAAATGTAGGAATATTTAAGAAGCTGATTGGTGACAAAAAAAATCAGTGACTTGAACAGACATTTTCCTTACTGCAAGCTGTGTCTGCAGTGAGTGATCCTCCTTCCTGTGGAGACCCCTTCCTGTCTGCTCACACACATAGATCTCTCTTCAGCCACCTTTGTGGCCCCAACAACCCCAGCGAACATTGGAGAATGAAGTCAAGAGCTAGAAGACAGATGACACAGTGGCGAGACAGGTAGTACAGACAGAAAGTGCCATGTGAAAGACCGAATCTTTAGGTTCTCAGTGTTAGGCCCGCATGGCTCCAGGGCTGCTATTGGCCCTGCAGGCTACAGCTGAGGCTCTCAACCCCAGTGCACATTAGCGTGCAACCCTAGTGCCCCGTCTCTCGAATTCTACAGCTTTTGGACAGGCATGCCCCGTGTGGGAGACTCTGATGGAACTGGGTGGGGTGGGGTCTGGCATTCTGGAGTGTGTGATATCAGAAGCAGCTAACGTGCACTGGGATTGAGAACCTCAGCTGTAGCCTGAAAGGCCAGGGCCAGTCCTGGAGCCATGCAGGCCTAACAGTGAGAACTAAAGCCTTGGTGAATCTTCTACCTGATGCTTTTTTTCTGAGAGGAATCGGCTCCCTGGCCTCCTTTCCTGGGCTCTTCCTCCACGGTAAAATCCTGAGGCTGAGGCTCATCTCTGAACTCAGCTGGAAGCAGCTTCCAGGAATTCAGTTCTTATTAGCTAGAGAACTGGGGCCGCCTTCTCCTTGGCTAATCACATTGGCCCCTTTAGCAAATGTCCCCCTAGTTTTCTTAGGTGGGCTGCAGGAGCAGCTTCTTAGCCTGGCATCGGAGTAAGAGTAGGTGTGAGTCTGAACAATGTCCCGCCTGCCTGTTTTCCATGGGAGATAGTGGCCTTAGACCTATGATCCAGTCAGCTGCCTCCAAGGGCTCTTTTATAAAGTGGTTTGTTTGCAGCATATGCACAGATTGGGTCTGTGTTAGATTCTGCAGATCATAAAATACCAGAGAAAGGTCAAGCACTATCAGTATTCTCACTCAGGGGCTGACCTCTTCCAGCCAGCTTCTGCCCAAGTTTCCAAAGCAGATGCTGGAGCTCAGGGCTGATCAGATCAAGGGGGGCAGAGAGGGAAGGGGTTGGCCTGATCTCAACCAGCGTGCAAGGGACTGAGAAGGGCCCCCTTGGCTGGGAACTCAGTGAGGCCTCGTCCTTCCCAATAATCCCCTACTGGGTAGAGTACACAGCCCTGGGTCCAGATGTGTCCCAGGATTCTCTTTCTCTACCCCTTTCCCTGGAGCCCTGAGGTCCCCTAGACAAGGGGTTCCTGAGATGCAGCACAAGGGCATGGGGGTGTGTGTGGAGGACCAGAGCAGCCTCTGTGTTGGTCTCTGCCCAGCCTGCTCAGCAGTGGCCACAGCGTTTGGTGTCTCTGTGTCGTCCTGGTCTCCATGTAAATACACTCCCTGTCCTCCAGGCTCATCCCTCCCGTCGTGTTTGATGCCAGCATTTGTGTCTGTCCAGGGTCATGCTTATTCACCTCTTCCCTTCCCGTTGTCCCTTTCTCTCCCTCCCAATCCTCCCTTCCCCTTCTTTTGGTCAAACTGTTCCCTTCGTCCAGGGAGCTTCAGGTTTGGACGGCAGGCCAGGGCCACCGGTGAGTGTCACTTCACCCCACTCCCCCTGATTCCGCCCCACTCCCAGCCTGTGGTCCCTCCTGTCTGTCCCACTGTGACCTCATTTCCTTATTGAGTCATACCTTGACCCCACTGTGGACACCAGAAAGGTCCACACTCAGTTCAGAGTGCTTTTGCAGGCCTCCTGGCCAACGAGGGCAGGGCTGGCCTGCACCCAAGAGCCCCATGCACCCTGTGCACTCGGCGGCCTTGGGCCTGCAGGCACCATGCCAGATCCCCAAGGACAGCTGAGTCCCCAGCAATCACACCAGTGTCTGTATGTGCCCGTCCTGCTGTGTTGTCTTCATGCTGTGAACTCTGTTCTTCTCCTGTCTGCCTATGGGGCTTGGCCAGCCTGGTGGGTGTGGGCATAGTGGACAGGCCGGTTCCAGCTCTGTGTCCCGTGCACATGTTTCAACCATAGACCTTTCGCTGCCAGGGCCCACTGCCGCCCTGCAGCCCAGCAAGGGGGTGTATTACAGAGCAGGGAAGGGGCCCTGGGATCTCCTCTCTCCATTCTTCATAGAAAGGCCAACCTTTCTGTGTGACAAACAGCTGAGGCACCAGAGACAGTGGCCTCCTTTCCACCTTCAGTCCCCACCCTGAGCATCCATGAGGGCATCAGACTGTCACCTCTCGTGGTGTGGGGATCTCTCCCTCTCCAGGGCCAGGAGGCCAGCTTCCCTGCTAAGGGGCCACACAAGCTGTGTGTATGGCCAGCCTCTCCCAGCCAGTGGATCCCCTGTGTCCCGCTTTCGAGGCCATGTTGGCCCATGGCCCAGCTAGCAATGAGGTTTGGATGAGCAGGTGAAGGAGGAAGAGGGGCCAAGACTCCTGGGGCTGATGTGGGACCTGCAGGAACAGTGCCAACAACCTTGCATTGAGTCCTGGGAGAACACACTCACTTTGCCCCTCATTTTATGGTGGGAAGACCTGACACTCAGACAGACTAGGGCACTCCTCCAGGATCCGGGACTCGAGAGCCCGGTTCCGGGCCGCATCTGAGCTGTATCTGGTTCTGGCTTTTAGCTGTGCTGTCATTGTGGGTGCCCATGGCCTCCCTTCTTTCTCACAGCTGCAAAGGGCCATGGAGAATGGCTCATAGTTCTCTTTTCTCATGTGAAAAAGATCAGCTCTTTCCCACTTGCTCATGCCCTGTTTTCACAGCTACTCTCAGAACTCCCTGCACCCCACATCTTCATCTGAGTTAGATACATAAACACTGAGGCAGAGAAGTAAGAGCCATGAAATACATACCTGGCCCAGTCCAGTTGCGGTGAGGGACCTGGGGAAGATGTCTGGTGATGCCAGAGCACCTGCTCCGTCTCTAAGCGACGCTGCTCCAGCGGCTTCCTCCCAAGGCTCCCTGCTGCCCTGGCTGGGAGAGCCCCTGCCGCACCTCCCTGCAGGCCAGCGAAGTGCAGATACCAGGACACACACTCCCTTCCAGCCTGTTCTGCAGGCCGGAGGGTGGGGATAAAAGGCCAGGCCAGAGGCTGGAGACAGACAGGTCCGGGGCGGTGGGGTGCTGCTGAATGACCCTCTCTCGCCTGCCTCTGTGTGTGTCCGCATTGGTCTCTGTGGCATGAAAACCCTCCCGCTGCATGTGGAGCTGTGACAGCACAGGGTGCCAGCTCCAGCCCCTGTCCTGGAATGTGGTCACCTCCCTCCCAAGTGCTTCTGGGAGCAAACTAAGCAGCTGTTCTCTTATTGTTTTCAGCCTTGGTGAGCCTGGTTATGACATGAAAGGGGTTCATTCCATGAATCTGGCTCTGAAGCAGCGGGGAGGTGCTTTCTACGCAGAGACCCCCAAATCCAAAAAAAGATCATGACCTAGTCACATGAATGCCCTGAACATGCCTGGCCTCGCCAACCCTGAAAACTGGGCCTTGGACCTCGCTCATCTCCAGGTGTCGGGCAGGATTCCCAGGGCTGCCAACACCTGGTGCCTCACCTCCGCTCTCTTTCCCCCCCAGGGCACTCCAGGACCAATTGGCATTCCAGGCCCCGCAGGACCAAAGGGCGAGAGGGTGAGCACTCCGGGAGCCCAGGGGGCCGGGTGGGAAGGATCAGGCCATCCTTCCTCTGCCCCATCCTGGGACCTGAGACCGCACTGGTTACCACATCAGCTCCAGAGTCTCAGCCCTTATCCCTCCCTTCATCTGTCACTGTCACAGCAGTCCTTGAGAGCTGGCAGGCCTATGCTATGGGTGGGCAGCAATTTGGAAAGATGAAACACAGCCTCCACCTCAGCCTCTGCTCCCCCGGCATTGGTCACAGTGCAGCCTGGCAAGGCTTCCAGGGGGCTCGCACTGCCCGGGCTTACACTTGTAATGACTTAGGGACCAGCACAGAACAGTGTCCAGGGGTGATTAGAAGGTTCCTGGAGGACATCGAGAAGTGTGGAGGCGAAAGCATTAAGCTTGGTCCCTGTGGTCCTTGTCAAGTGGCCCTGGCCATGTCACTTGACACCCTGATATCAGCCCATTCTGTGTAGAGCAGGCCTAAGTGGGGTTGAGGATGGTGGGCGGCAGCCTGGTGGAGACGGGAGAGCGTGATTCTTTCTCATCCTCTCCTCCCAGCTAAGCCCTGGGCCTCCATTGGGTTGTCCACCTGCTGGAAGTGACCCCTCTGTCCACCCACCTTGCTGACTGTCCAGAATTGATGGAGTGGGGAGGGTGGGCAGTGTCTGCAGAGGGCTAATGCTTGCTCCAAGGGATGGCTCTGAGGTTTCAGAGAAGACATCAAATCCATCTTGTCCTTCCCTTTCTTCTGTGCCGGCCCATATACCAGTCCTTCTGGAGGGGATTGGGGGACAGGCTGTATTGGATAGAAAGACTGAAGAGGTTCCTGGCCTCTCCAGGACAGAATCAACACCAGCGTCCCACCCTCAACCACCACCCCCACCATGCACAACCCTTGCTTCCTGAGGCCTTTGAGGAGGTTGGTGACAGGATGTTGTTGCTGCCACATCAGGAAGGATTCACAGGCTTCTTTCTCTCATTTCAGGGCAGCAAAGGAGATCCAGGGATGACAGGACCAATGGGAGCAGCTGGGCTTCCTGTGAGTCCCCATGGGACCAGAGGGTCTCTCTCTCTCTCTCTCTCTCTCTCTCTCTCTCTCTCTCTCTCTCTCTGTCTCTCTCTCTCTCTCTCTCCCCCATCCTCCCTCCCTGTCTCCATATCTCTCCCCCTATCCCCCTGACCCTTGCGCTCACTGGAAACCAGGAAAAAATAGAACATCCAGAGCCTGGAGCATCTGTGACAGAGGATGCCACCAAGAGGCTATTTGAGGGGGAGCTGGAACTCACAAAGGCACTTTCACGGGGATGAGGTGCTAAGCTGAGGGGACCAAATCACAGGATATACAGCACATCCGGTGCCCCTGTGTCAGGGGCAGGAGCCTCCCAGGTGGTTGAGCCACCACCTCTGCAGCCTCAAACCCAGCTCTCGGTGACACAGAAAGGAGATGCTCCAAAACCCAAGCAGCTTTCCCAAGGCGCCAGAGCTGGAGGAGCAGACTGAGTTCTCCCTGCAGCCTGTTTGTCTGGTGCGACATGGTAAAAGCCAAGCATCCACCCAAAAGAACCCGGATGCATCACTGAACTTAAAGGTTGTAGTAACGTGTTGCCTAAGGAGGCAAGCCCGGGCCAGTCTCTGCTCCTGCTTATTCCCCAAAAGCATTTGTCACCTCGCAAGAAGGCCTGAGATGCTATGGAGTCATTTTGCCTGCAAGAGCCCAGCAGGAGAGCCATAGGAGCCCTCCTCTGCCAGGGGCACCCTGTGCCTGCCCGCCAGGTCCTCAGAACTGACCATTCATCTGCAGTAGTGACCTCAGAGGAACACAGCGGGGACACAGACTCAAGAGTGAGAAAGCCTGAATCATGTTGGCTTTGCCCATAACTCATCAGTCACCTCTGGGTCACGTTCCTTGGAGAATTGGCTTATCTGTCCTTCTGTAAAATGGGGATAATTCAGCCCATCTCCCCTGAATCAGGCATCAGAAGGGACGTTCTGAGCCCAGAAGTGAAGACTGAATGGCGGGCTGCTCTGCATCTGCTCGTTAACATGCCCCCGTGTCTGATTTATTTCAGGGTTTACACGGACCACCAGGGGATAAAGGAAACCGGGTAAATCAGAGCCCTCACACTTTGGCCCTGGTTACTAATGTTTTCATGATGGGGTGGAATGATCAACTGGGGTGTCCTGACCTAACATGGAAATGCAGTGTGTCCTGATAAATCACCCTAAACTGAAAGGGTTTATGGTAAGGTGCTTAATCCATGGCGCACAGGGAGCCCAGCTAATCCTGAAAATGAAGTGTGTATTGTTCCACACTCAAGGGAGCCTACATCCCACAGTGGCCATCAGATTAGCATTGCCCTCCAGTAACAGGAGCTATGGGTCCAGCCCTCTCCATGTTGCCCTGATAATAGGCCCCTAAATGATATTTTTAGCTCCATCATTACCTTGTCCTCACCTTCTGAAAGTTAAGTTTTGCCAGGTGCTCCAGGCCACTGGTGAATGAGAAAAATAAATTCCAGTTCCGAGAACAAGTATAAACCTGTTGTAAGCAACCAAGCCTTTAAAAAAAAAAAAAAAAAAAAGAATACTATAACTGTTTCTCTCAAGAGTCTGGAGGCCTTCCAGGCCACTTGCCCTCCCTCTGGTTTTTGCCATCTTCACCAGGATGCACTGGCCAGCCACGGCACCCATAGCAATGCGATAGTGTGACACAGGCCAAGGCCCTGGGCATGTAGGCACAATGTGGATAATTATCATCTGACCAAGAAATGACTTGGGTCCATCTAGAATGTCTCCTCTGTGGCATCTTCATGGTAGCTCTCGGCACAGGGCATGTGCCCCCAGAGCCATCTTCTGGGGGATCGAAAAAATCTCAGAGAAAGAATGGGAGCAGAAGAGGGAGAAACATATCCCAGAATGAGGATAAGATATACTGATTTCCCCAGAGTGCTAAAGACAGAACACATGAATTCCAGAACCCAGTTCTCATGGCTGATCTTCTAATGTTGAAACCATGCTCATGGATAGAAAGTGCCAGAATCTGTATGTTCACATGTAGCACCAATTTCATTCCTTTCTCTTTAATGTAAGAAGTATTGAGTGCCTCTATATCTCTAAATACTCCTCACTGGAAGCGTGTTAAATACAACTCAATTTGTCCCACAAATTGTATAAACCAGTGAGAGCAGGCAGAACTATCCCTACCAGATGACCCATGGTAAAACCAAGTCTAGAAGCTACTGGAATAAACGGATCTAATTCTGGATCCTTGGCCAATTTTCAAGGCTAAGAAGTCACTTAGGGCAGCATCAAGGAATTTAGGCCTGGGCAAATGTGATCATTCCACCTCTTTAGTAGCATGCTAACCTCCTTTCTGACTTATTGCTTAAGTGTTCTGGTTTTATCATGTTTGATTTATGTTTTCAAAACCTATTTCTTGAGACATTTTCAGTTGGCTTAAGGCATTGAGCTACTTGAAGGCCGAAGAATCAGTCCTTCTAGTGGCAGGGATGACTTTGCTCTGGAAGTGGAGCAGAGAAGGTGCCCTTGTCACAGATGAAGGCAGGAGGAAGAGATAGATCAGGCTGATGACTCTGGTGCCAAAGGAACTGAAATTGTTGAATAATCTGCTGAGGTCTTGGGAATCAGTGGGAAAATAGTTCTTGTCAACTTCTCTTTCCTCCTGGAGTTGACACAGTTTCCCCACCCCTATGTAAGTTAGAATAAGTCACTTAGTCAAAGTTAAGTTCAGAAAATAGTACATTTGCACAAAGTACACCATAAAGAGTCACTTTGTTTATGCCACAGAGCAGTTTTCAGAATCAAGAAATCCTCTTCATCCAAGAGATTTTTGGGGAGAGATTGAGAACTTGGTAACAAAGCTTTCAAAAGTCCAAGTGTACTCAGGGAAAGATGTTTTGCATTGTTTTGTTTTTCTGCTGAAAGCTCAGGATTTTGATGCTTTTGTCAAAGTAAAATGTCACCAGGCTAAGCCCATATTCTGGTTAGAAGCCTCATTGTTCCCTTAAAAGATGAAGCCAAGCTTGTTGAAATACCCCACCCTGCCCCAGTTCTAGGGGTGACTCCCCATAGGGAGCTCCCTAACTCTGCCCCCGTGATGCCTAGGGAGATCTGTTCTACCTTTCGGTGAACCATTATACAACTTAAAGATCCTGCTGCTCCGTGTCGCGCCCGAGGATGGTCTGGAAGCTTCTTTCAAGTTCAGGGAAGGAAGAAGCTCCTCCTGGTAGGGCCCAAAGACCCAGGCACCAAACAGGAGCTTGCTAAGGACACACGTGACAATGGAAAGTTTGCTCTGTCCTGGTCACTAAAGGAACATCCCTGTCTCTAAGTAGCTCTGTGAAACAGGCTCAGAGCCACAAGTGGGACAAGTCAGAGGGTAAAGGATAAGGTGCGTATGGCACTTTGGTCATCAGGAAGATTGGGTGCTGCCACCGAACTGCTTGGCAGCCAGCCAACTGAAAAGGTCCGAGGCCACTGAGACGCTTGCCTGGGTGTGCGTGTGTGCATGTGTGTGTGTGTGTGCGTGCGCGTATGCGTGTGCCTTGCTTCTCTCATCCCTCCTTGTCTCCTCCTCTCCCCTCAGCACTCTCTTCTGGCCTGGGCCTTCTTCTTCCTTCCTTCCTTCCTTCCCTTTTATATTTCCCCCCATTCTAATCCCACATCCCTCATCTTCATCCCCTGCTCTCTCCCCACCTTCCGATGTATGTCCTCAGAAATCAGCTTTATGCACTAACTTCTGTTGGTTAAGAAACCTCTACACTTGACTTTATCTGCCCCTCTTCCCCTTACCAGCTAGAAATGCCCCTGCGGGATCCTGTGCTCATCTCTGGGGCAGGAGGCTGGGAGGAGGTAGGAAAGGCCACTGGTTTCACATCCTCAAAGGATACCTGATCCGGGAAGATGCACAGGCCCTCAGAGTGAGGTGCACCATGTTTAGCGCACTGTGGGCCCACTAGGGCAGTCAAGCATTTGGTCCACCCTAACCCCCGTGAAAGTCATCTAAGACTTGGACTCTCCCATTCTCTGGCAGTTTTGCCCACCTTAGTTAAGAAACTGTACTCACACGCAAGAGTGAAGGGCCCCCTCCTGGGGACATTTCCCATGGGCTTCTCCATCCAAACGGCTTATGCACCGTTTAGGGCTTCCTGGAGCCATGCCACGCTCCCCAGGGAGCTGCCTTCATGCAGATGGGATCACACCTAAGATGTACATGCATGTTTCCTCTTAAACACATACCATTTTCTAGGTGAGGATGTGTGTTTTAGAAGATTCATTTAGAATAATGCACTGGCGATTGCAGATGGTCCCTAGCATCAAGAAATTTGGGTAATTTCCAAAGATCCCAGGAAATTTTCTAGCACTTTAATCACCAGGGAAATTGGGTGTTACCAAATATTCCTAATATCTACCTCCTTCTAGCAAACTTGGTCCCCAAAGCCTTTCCCTGCAGAGCCTTGCAGACATGACAAGACCTTGGGCCCTCTGGCTGTAGCTTTAGCTCCTCTACTAGTTGACAAGAAATAACAATCATTATTATCACTAGGAAGCAGTTGTCATCTACTGAGCATGTGCCCTGCACCTTACTAAGCATGCACTCATGTGCACACAGACCTCACCATAAATTTCTGAAGTGGATATTATTTACCCACTCTACAGGTAAAGAAACTGAGGCCCAGAGAGGTTAAGTCACTTCCCAAAGTCTATGCCACTTATAATTGGCAGGACCAGCTTGGCCTCCAAGCCTTTGTTTTGACCAAAATGCTGCTCAACTTTCAGGTCTTGTCATCCAAAAGTGACACTGTGGAAGTCTCCAAACATGAGACGCCATCTTCCAAAGAAAAAAATCCTGGGAAACCCCCTAAGGATGCACTTGCTCCCTTTTTGAGGAAACATAACTCGTGGAGATCCAAATTCCAATTCGTTACAAAGTGGTTCTTCACTTTTAGGAATTCCCTGCAGCCCTTCTTTAAATAAGCTCTAGCACGTTTAGAAAAGAGGACCAATTTAGATGACATTTTCGGAAACAAATGGATTCCATGAGCCTCCATAAACACATAGAGATAGTCCTCTATGATGAAATAAAATGTATAAAATGTCTGTGACTTCAGGCCAGGATGAACCAGAAATGCGCATGGAATGGGAGAACCCAGGTGAGAGCCACACACACCCACATGCACATGTGCACACACCAGAACACATGCACAAGCACACACCCACACACGCTAACATGCATGCACAGGCAGGTGTATACGCTCACCCAGGCCACGCTCACACACATGTGCAGGCAGACACACACCCAAGACTCTGAACAAAATCACCTTGATCCCTACTAGAACATCAAAGAGATGAAAATTAATTGAGACATAATGTTGTGAGCCCAAAGCCCTTCAAAAACAGGCCCTCAAAGAGAAGAAGGTGGTCTTTTTGTTACTCAGTTCAAGTCAGACCTCCGAGCTAATGCAAAAGTGGACATTGGGGTCTTCAGTTACCTCCCAGCCTCCCTGCTTAGCCAAATTCTTAGGAGCTCAAAGGGGAGAGGTGGGTATTGCTCCCAAAGCCTGCTGCTGGGCAGAATATCCTAATTAAAAGAACCTACTTTTTCCTCTTTATGTTTTGTTTTCTGTCTCTAACCTTACCATGTGAATGATCCTAAAGTTTTGATGTTTGTTTTCTCCTCCCTTGGACTAAACTATTATTTACAGGGGGAGAGGGGGAAGAAAGGCTCGAGAGGGCCTAAAGGGGATAAGGGAGACCAAGGAGTGCCTGGATTAGATGCCCCCTGTCCGTTGGTATGTTTTCGTCTCTCACTTGTATTGTTCTGGTTTTCTCCTTGAGATTTGCAAGTTGGAAACAAAGAAGGCAAATCAACTAAGATGAGAACCAAATGACTACACTGATGCGACCAAAGTCTGTCTGCTCCCTGGAAATTCTGCCAGCTGTGGGTGTTGCCTTTCAACCCCAGCTGCAAACAATTATGGTTCAGTCCTTTTCCTTTGAATCCTTTTTCTTTGAAGATGCAGAACAATTGAAGCATGGAAGTGGAGAAACCACGAGGAAAGGGGGTTTTGGAGAAGGCCTCGGTGCTTGGCTCCAGCCTGGCTTTGGAAACCAGTGAAGCATTTGTGAGCCATGATTTGCCTTCTTTGTTGTGTGGTCACTTCCGTGGCCAGAAGTTCTAGTTATCTGAATCCTCACTTGGTCAGGATGCAGGATACCAGAGTTAGAATCTCCTGAGGACCTCCAATGCTCGGTGCTGGGCAGAACAAGGCCACACAAGGGGCTTTCATACACAGCCTCGCAATGTCCACCAACCAGCAAAAACCTGAAAGCTACAGATCAAAATCAATAGTACGACACCCACAAGAAGCCTTCCCAAAAGAGCCAGCATCTAATGATGTGCTGTGCATCGGACAGGTTCCTCCCGCCCCCTTTCAGTCCACCCAAAGGTTCTGAAAACTATGATGCACTGAAGGTGAAGGTTACCTGCGAATGCCCCATGTGACTCTGTAGACAGAGAGGGGGTCAGTGCAAGGGGCTGACTATATGTGACTCCTAGCTGCACACTGCTGCCACAGAGGCTGAATGTGGGCCATGAGGACCAACAGGGACTTAGCTATATTTGTAGGTGTTAAGTGTGGGATGTCGAGGGTCCTGCATCCTGGCCAGGTCAGGACTGGGCCTCTCCACTCCACATTTGGAGCTGGCCACCCTTGACCTAAATAATCATCGTGATTGATTTTGTAAACAGGGACATCGAGGTTTTAAAGGAGAGAAAGGGGAACCGGGGTTACCAGGGCTGGACGGACTGGATGCCCCATGCCCATTGGTATGGCGTCACCCTGCCTGCCTGCATGGTCGATTTGGGCTTCCCGTGTGTGGTGTAGGCCGGTGTGCTTTCTGCTCTACCTACCAGGAACCGTGTCCCACTTCTTCACTCCATGGACACCGAGGGTCACCTGCCTAGTGCTCTGAGGGCTCCCCGCATGCTGTTCTCTTGCACGCAAAGTTTGCTGGGTGTTTTCTTGGCTGCTTCTGTAACTGTTTCTGATGCACCTCACCTTGGTCTCCTAAGCCCCAAGCAAGCTTTGACTGTTTCTGATCCTTCTAGACACTTTTGCCACCAGAGACAAACTAGGGAAGTGCATTCTCTGGTCTGTGATGTGCAGTTAGGGCAGAACGCGCCTGTCAAACACTTAACAAGCCTTTGGAATGAATGCCTGAGTCACCCACCTCCCCGCCTCCTCCATCTCACAGGCTGGCTGGGGACAGATGGGCATGTTACAGACACAGGTAAACTGAGGAGTTCAACCAAGGTGAGAAAGGAAGTACTCTGCCTGTTCTTCCAGGCTGGGTCCTGGGTCACTGCCCAGAGGACACCTGGAAAACTAAGGGTCAGTCCAAGACCAGGTGTTCAGATCCTATAGGGCTTGTTCTCCTCGCTTAAATCCCAGAAGACATTTACGGGACCATCATTTGGTGTTGCTTTCCCCGGGAAGCTCACCATGCAAGAGCTGGGAGGGATGGAAGGATGGAGAACATAGTTGAGGAGGAGGCAAGGATGCCTCTTGCAGCTGTTTCCTAGGCTGAGGTAGCAGTCGGTCCCTACCCGGTCCAGTCCGTCTCCAGGTGCAGATGCTGTAGAGCTCCTCATGACCATCTTAGCTAACTGCGGAGCGGCCGAAGGTGTTGCTGTGTTCCGAGGGGCCGGACCTGAGGCTCCTGCTCACACAAAGGCTTGGGCTGCAGAAACTGTTTTCGTAGCAGACTTTTCAGCCTCGCTCTGGGGTGACTCAAGAATTGAGTTGGGGGGGGACAGTATAAGAAAATGTGGAAATTCTGGGATCTGGCTGCCTTGCTAGTAGATGGGACCAGGACCTGTGTAGGCCCAGCACAGGACGAGCACGTGGAGGAGCACCCCTCCTACCCCACTGGCTGCCTGCGTCTACCCACACGCAGCCTGCACAAGCATGCTCCTCAGCCGCAAGTGTCAGAGCACCTGTCTCTGTGAGTCCCCATGGGCCCCCCGGGGCCACCGTCCTCGCCCATCCATGAGCACTTTCAGATCTGTGCCACCACTGCAGACTTCCTGCTTCTCACTGCATGTGACTTTCCCTTCTCTGCCTGCCCCCGCCACTGCCCCTGCCACCAGCGGGAATGCCCTGCGGCCCACAGAGGCTCCTCTCCCTCCAGAGACTATGTAGAATGTGTCACAGCACAGCAGGCTGGGAAGAGGGCAGAGAGCCACCAGGACACTGTGGGATGCACCAGCTACCCATGCAGTCCCTTCCCTGGCTCAGGGGGAAATAAAGGTCATCCCTTCATGCAAAGGGATTTTTTTCTCCAGCAGCATCCCATGGAATGTGTCATTTGTCCATTAATTTTCCCTGGAAGGAACCATAGCTTACCTTCCTCATGTCTCATTCTGCCTCCTGCATTGTATGTTTATGAATTTGGGGGGCAAGAAATCATGAGTTTTACTGCAAGAGAACTCAGCCTCTTCCTCCCTCATGTCTGCCAGCACCTGCTGAGGTGGGGTGACAAGGGAGTCAGGTGCCCGGTACAGGCAGGCAGGGAAGTTGGTCTGGGCCACGGAGGATACCTGATCGACCTCCCTCCCCCGCTTTAGGACTGAGCACTTGCTCCTCCCCTGAGCCCCCGGGTCTGCTCTGTCTCTGCCCCAGGCCTACAATGCTGGGATCCAGCTGCCTTGCTAGTAGGCCTGGCTAAGAACCTGAGTCCGCCCTGGTTCAGCCTTGCCTGCTAGGCCATTGCTAGGCTCCCCTGGGGTGTGTCAGAGAGGTTCCATCACCATGGACAGAACATTCTGAGGCTACACGGTGCTCTGTGGTTGCCACAAACCATGTGTAGTTGCTTACCACCCTGCTCCTCTGCCCCCAAATCCCCAGCAATGTCTGAGGCCAGGCCAGACCCTTGTCCTCTTGCCAAAGGCACGCCTGGGTCATGTTCCAGTACTGCTGAATCCCTGTCCTTGTTTTTCTCCCAACCCCGAACCAGGACTGACCATCACCCAGACTGTCTAGATGTCCTCCTCCCATGCTTAGGAAGAGACAAATGAGGGCTCAGGCCAGCTGGGAGGGTCACTGCTGCCCCCACCCCCCCGCTCTGCCTGGATTTTGCAGTGAGAGAAACAGAGCCCCAAGTGCTGAGTGACAAGCATCCAGCACTCCACAGAGCAGCAGCTGTCCTCTTCTGGCCCACCAAGACCTCTGTGCTCCCGGATCCTGCGGCTAGGACAGCCCCCTCTTGCCCGTACCCTGCAGCCCCCTGGGACCTTAGCTGAGGGGAAACAGCAGCATCTGTCTCCCGCCCTTTCCAAGGGTTTTCACCTGGAACGGGGGAGTGGGTGGGCCAATCCCTAGGATCTGCCAAAATGTCTGTGGTCCTTGTCACCCCCGCCCCGCCCCCTTGGTGGACCAAGCCGAGAGTCTCAGCGTTCTCCTCCTCTCCTCCCCACAGGGTCAAGATGGCCTGCCAGTCCAGGGCTGCTGGAACAAGGTAAGCTCCTCCCAGCCGCCCCGCTCAGGGGGAGGTAGACGCCCCTCCCCAACCAGTGCCACATGGCTGCGAAGCGTCCATTCTGCTTTCCTGCCCATGAAACAGCGCAGCATGGGTGGGAAAAGGCACTCCTTCAAAGGCGGGTGCCCAGTGAATGCCCCAGGCTCAGTACGCACCGGAAGATGTTTAAAACTTTAGGTAGTGCCTGTCCTCCGAGGAGTCTGAGACCATGTCATAAAATAGGTTGTCAATTAGCCACTCTCATAACATTCAGACGAAGTCATTTAAGCCACATGATATCTGTCCACATGGAGCATATCCACGCCATTCACACGCTAAACTCACGAGGCTTTTTTTTCCAGTAGTGGGGATTGAATTCAGGGCTTTTGCACTAAGCTACATACCCCGCCCTCTTTCTTTTTTCTTTTGAGACACATTCTTGCTGAATTGCTAAATTGACAAGCAGGGCTCAAACTTGCCTCGGCTACCTAGAGTGTTGGGGTCACAGGAATGCACCCCCACACGTGGCTCTCACATGGCTCCTATCCCTGCTCCCAGGGACTGTGCAGCTCCCCATCACACCCTTCCCCCTTGGACTCAGCCGTGGGAGCTTTGTGTTTGCACACACGCCCCTGTAGCCCAGTCCTTCCTGGGCTCCCAGCATTCTGGCCAGCGATGAGATTTTGCTGATTCACATCCACCTTGGCATTTGCCACCATTAAAGCAGTCAGGCCACAAGGCCAAGCCCTTCCTCAAGATCACCCCGCTTAGCCCTGGCACCCCTAGGGCAGGGCTCCCCAGCCTGTGGCCATGGCTTGCTAATGCAGAAGCCCAGCTTCCCGTCCGCCTCCCTCCAGATCTTGCCTCCCGCTCAGCACCTCTCACCAACCCTCCACCAGCACTGTCTCAGGTTATCACTGCATCCTCCTAAAATGCCTGGAGGCCCCAACCTGCTCCAGCTGTGTGCTCAACTAGTCCAGTCCTGTGCCAGTGACAGCACGGCCACTCGTGCAGTGAGAGGACTAAGTTCCCTGTGCTGCAGTGCTCAGAGCCTCATTACCCCGCAGGACTAGGTGGGAGTAGTGAAGTGACCAGGTCACCAGGCTCTGGGATGGACACCTATGTGTCTAGGTAACTAAAGCACCCGCTAAAGAAAGAGAAAGCTCAGCACTCAAGAGAGCTGCCTCACCTTTGTCTGTACCCTGCGAGTCCTGGGTCAAGATTATTATCCAGGGTCACAGCCCCTTGCCTCCAAGGAAAATTTCTTCTTCAAGGCTGCTGCTGATGGTCAAAAGATAATATTCCTGAGCTTAGCAAGGGAACAGCATCCACGATTGAGAGAAATAGTTTTGGCGAAATAACTAGAGAGCTTCCCTTTGGTTGTTCCACACCCATTGAGTTCCATATGGGACCAGGCAGGAAGCAGCCAGGCCTCCAAGATAGAATGGAGAGTGCCCTCTAGTGGCCATAAAGGGGAGTCACCGGAAGGGAAAAGGAATTTCCCACCCTCAGGGTGCTTAAAATCCACAGGAGTTTCTTCCTGCCAGAGGGGCTTGGGGTTCTCCAAGTGTTTTATCTAGAGTTCCCATCCAACCCAGGACAGGATCCTCCTCCTTGCCTACAGGGAAATAAGCATCCACAGACCTTGAAACTAACTGTACTTTGTTTTGTTTTTGTTTTGCAGTGATGCCTCTAACCTTGGATTGGCCTGTGTGTGTGTTTATACATAGAATATTTATTTTTATACAGTTTTCACTTTTTGAAAATGCCAGAAGTATGATGCATCTTACAGATTATCAAAAGAGAAAAACTTGCATATTTTGTACAGAAAATAACACTTCTCCCCTTTTGTTTACAAGATTTTTGTGTAAGTCTATGTCGCTAATACATTTTGTTTGTGAGTACAGTCCTAATGTTTGCATGATATTTGCGCACACTTATTTCGTATAGAAGCTTAATAAATTATTGTGTTCCGGTGCCAAAGAGGGCAACCAGCACCAAAGTGCTGCTAGCTGGTGTGTGAATTCCCATAAACACGGAGGTCGGTGATGGTTACCAGACTAGGCGTATCTAAGAATAGTTTTAAACAATTCTGCATTTTCATTATTAAAAAATGAAACATGACAGTTCATGATCCTGATGAGTCACTAAACAGATTCTTTCTTGCGCAAGCAGGAAGTCCCGGAAGCGGAGGTCCTCAGGCTTATATAGAGAGAAATGTTTTAAAGTGTTAAACTCAGCATAGGGAAGGGAGGGACTCTATCAAGCAACGTTTGTTGTAACTTATCCTAAATTCATCACAGCAGCTGAGCAGTTGAGGTGCAGGCTGGGTCTCCCAAAGATTCAAAGGGTCTGTTATCTTTAGGTTTTGGTGCGGATTTTGCATGTATGCTTGTTTGATATTTCCCTTTTGAATTATAGTTATTAGCGCTGTTCCCTTGATAGGAGTTTGCAGGGCCACACATCTAGCTGGTAAAGGGGCTTCGCCTCCCCTGCCATTTGACTCCAGCAAAAGACAGCCAGGAAACAGATCCGGGGCACCCGGGCCAACCTGGAGTTGTTTGTATTTATTTATTTATGGATGGATGGATGGATGGATGGATGGATGGATGGATGGAACCGGGAATCAAACTCTGGACCTTGCGCTTGCCAGGCAGGCGCTCGTGCTGCTAAGCTATGGCCCCAGCCCCTTTTTATTTCTTAAGAAATTGAGTGGTATTGCTTTCCCTTCAAAGCACACCACTTAGCATAGTAAAGATGTCAAGAAGCCTATTTCAGTGACTAGACAGTATTATGGTGTAGCATGAAGTTTACTGTTAGCTGCTTTCCAACATGAATTGGTGCTTCTAAAGGGCTGGAATACAGCTGATTCAGAAGTATAAGCCCCCCCCCCACCCCGATCCCATTTACAGTTTACATCTTCTTTATATTTGCTTTCTTCGTAATCTGCACAAAGGGAAACTTGAACTTGGCCTCTGTTCACACACAGAGGCACAGAGCTAAAATAGGGGACTGCACATTGACAATAACCTGCCTGGCATGGAGTGAGCCCACACTTGTGACCTCTTGCTCCCCAGATCAAAAGGGCTGTCCCCAAATTCTGATTCTGTGTCCACTCGGTTATTTTGGAAATTCCTCTTGCAGGGCTCAGCTTCCTGCTTTGAAGAGTGAGCCCACTGAACCACAACTGATCTCTGTGCACACAAATGATGCTTATCTGTCCCCTCCCCACAAAGTAGAGAAACACAGCCACCTAGGCTTCTATCCCCAGCTGGCACCAGGTGCTTCCGCTGCCCAGGGAGAGTTCTGGGATGTGGCACTTTCCAGATCACCTGAGCCCAGACTCCTGGGACCTGCCCTGGGCAGCTTCTCCATCAGGTGTGGTGGCCACAGAGGCTGGATCCATAATACCCTAAGGGGCCCCAAAACATTATAACTTTCAGTGCTTTTTAGATTCAGAATGGAAAAAGAGACTAACAATGAATTCAGCAAGGAATGTATTTGCATTTCTACGGTTATCAAATATAATTTTAAAATATCTTGTGGAGAAGGAACCCACAAAGCCCAAGTGCCCAGGCCCCCCAAAAGTCACAATGCAGCCTGCCTGTGTGCCCTGCTCCCTAGAATCCAGCCTGCTCTGCCAGTTACCATCTCCAGCACCTGCCTTCTCACCGCCAGGACAGGACTGAGAGATCAGTCTGACCACGTTCTTCAGAGCCCACTGCCTCATGCCCTTTCAGGCTCCGGATGGAGCCATCAGAGCTTGTTGATCGCCTCAGAAGTGAGCAGAACAATGACAGGAACCCCCAAAACTGGGAATCTGAATCAACTGAATCCTCTGAGTGACCATGAGCAACCACAGACCCCTCCCTCCTTGATTTGGTCCTAGAGTCATTCTTTCATTTACTAAACCCTGGCCACCACCACAGAGGACTCAGTCACCTTTACGAAGAGCTGCAAACCAGTGGTACAGGCCATGTAACCCCAGCTGAGGGAAGCAGAGGCAGGAGAGTCATAAGTTCAAGCCCAGCCTGAGGAACTTAGCAACTTAGTAAGGTCCTGTCTCAAAAACAAAAATAAAAAACAGGGCACAGGCACCTGGTTCATTCCCAGTACTTAGAGAGAGAGAGAGAGAGAGAGAGAGAGAGAGAGAGAGAGAGAGAGAGAAAGGCAAGAAAATAGAAGTGTGAGAAGACAACAGTAACGAGGAGCCTGCAGAGGGAGGAGAGGGGTCCTCATCATTACTGATATGGGCCCCACACACCACTGCAGGCCACCATTGGCCTGTGGCTTGTGGTCCCCTGAGATTTGGCCCTGTGTGCGTAAGATATGGTCCCCACATGGTGGCTGCCCCCATCTCCCTCAGCCAGGACCCTCCCTATCTATCACAGGGCAGTGACCCCAGACTCCTACTTCCTCTTCCTGTACATGGATTTTTCTTGGATCTTTATTTTGGGTTTTTGTTCTGTTGTTTCATTTTGGTTTGGTTTTTTTGGAGGCAGGGTCTCCCCCTGTAGTACAGCTAGCCTTGATTTCCTTTATATAGCCCAGGCTGGCCTGGAACTCACTGTGATCCTCCTGCCTCAGCTTCCTGAGTGCTGGAATTACAGACATGACTCACCACCCCCCAGATCTTCTTGGATTTTAACTCTGTGCCAAGCGTGGTACAGGGAGGTTAGAAGTAAGAAGGACCTGGCCTGAAGGTACAACCTCCCAGCACTCAGGAGACTGAGCCAGGAAAAGATTCAAAGCTGGTTTGGGGTACACAGTGAGTTCAAAGCTGGGCTGAACTACATAGGAAGGGGTTCAGAAGCATGCAGAGTAACTGGGCATCACTCCTCATGCCAGGGCTGACCCTGGGGGTGGACAGTCACCTCCTTGGCTCACCTCCTCTCTGTTAGAACCTTGCAGTGGGACCACCCTGGGCCATGTTATCTTCTCAGATCTGGGGAGGACAATGGTAGAGAGGGCAGGTCCCAACTAGGCGGAGTGGGGAGGGGGGTCTTCAGCATCCGGAAGGCTCCCATAATGGACCAGTCTCTAGCAAGGCTCCTTCTCAAACACTCCCTCTCTGTACCTCCTCAAGGGCCAGAGTCCTTGGTTGGTGGCCAAGAAGTGAAGCTAGCCAGCCCACAGCCTTGAGGAAAGCGCCTTGCCCACGAGAAGAAGATGGTAGAGCTGCCCCTGGACAGAGGGTCGCCGGCCGAACCTTCCCAAGGGTCTGCTTTGAGGAGCTGGTCAGGCCACAGGACCGCTGTCCGGACAGTCAGGCAGACTAGCCCAGAGCCTCCCACTCGGGCCTTCGGGCCTTTCTGAGGGTTTCTGTGTGGCTCTGACTTCATGGGCTCTTGGACTCCACTCACTGGTGGGAACCATGGTTTTTTGGAGCAACATCCCTGCAGCAGGGACTATCCACGGCATCAAGCCCTGACCTTGGCAAGTGTCCCCCGGAAGCAGTGGCCAGAGACTGTCACCTCTCCCAGCCCCTTCTCAACAGAATTCCTCTTCTATCCTTTGGTACTGCCACCATTAACCATTCAGCTTTCTGGGTTCTTTGAAATGTCAGAAGCAGATGCAAATTCCAAGCCTGTTCAGCAGAAAACATTTGCCTTGGAAAGGAAAAAAGCAGGAAAAAGGGCAACGCTGTAAGACAGGAGAGAAGCTGGTGTTAACAGGCTGTGCGAACACACTTCTCATCCGGCACCCCAGAAGCCCCAGCCACCGCTGAGCACTGAACGCGCAGGGATGGATGCTGACAGAGGCAGGTAGACATTGTGTGGCGGAAGAAGGTGACCCACCCGGGTCTCGCCTCCCCTCCCCTCTGGCAGAGAGGTGAGACTGGAACACAAGGTCCTTCACCTCAGCAGAGAGAGCAGGCCAGAGGCCACGACACAAAGGGCCATGAGTGTAGAGGAAGGTGAGCTTCCCTTGCATAAACCAGCATCTCAAAGGAATCTCTCCTGGGACTGTTTCAAGTCCCAGGAGACAGAGTCACCAGTGCAGTCTGTGAATTGACTTACATTCTGCGATTCTGACTTTAAACGCACACCGACATCTTTCCTCAGTCCTGGAAGATTAAAGAAAATGCCCTAGAACAAGTTTAGTGTTTTCCCCACTCACAGCATCTGATCCACAGAGCGTGGCCAAGGGCCACCCCGGTCTGCCTTTGGCAACTCTTTCCCGTCTGTGGCTCACTGTGCAGTAGGAGCAATGGCCTCTTTGCTAGATTAGGAGTAGCACGTCCAGGGCTGCAGGCAAATCGCAGGTGAGGGGACCCCTCCGGGGCCAGGGCGTGTGTTTGGAACCAGATAGGTGAAAGTCAGACCTAATGGATCCAGACATTGCACAAGGCTCATGACCATGGGATTCTCCCCACAATTAACCTACCATCCACCTCTGCTGCCATCCCCAGGGCATGGGAGAAATCAAAAGTATTCCTGTGTCAAAGGACCCCCAAGCGAAGGGGGCTGAGGACTTTGGATGATTCACAGGATCCTGACAGTTTGCATAATCAGAGGGTCTTTCTCACCTGCCCCAGACCACCACCCCCAGTCAACAACAGCCAAGAAGGACAAAGCTTTGTGGCCAGCAGTGTAGAGAGGAAGTGGCTGGCCCCGGGGATCACTATAAGCAATGCAGGGAAACCGCGTACAAAGAGACATTTTCGTACACTCCACTCATTCCAAAGGTAAAATGTTTGATTGAGAAATCTGCCAAAATAAATGTGCCTGAGAGTCCTCGGCCAGCCAGCGGCCAGGTGCTCCAAACAGGGTGTAAGGACATCTGTGTGCCTGCCCTGCCATGCTTGCCGGCCAGGTGACCTCCACCAAGTGCCTCCTCTTCCTCACCTGCGCCGGACATGGTGCCACCACCTCCTGGGTGCTGCGGGGCTGTCTCTGGGAAAGCACTCGAAAAGAGGTGTGAAAGGCTAAACTGTGCAACTTCAGCATTGAGGTTAGGGGGGAAAATGTTCCTTTTTATAGACAAACTTCAATTAACTGAAGTCATCTGAGGAAAGTTCCGTTAAAATTACTGGCAAAATCAGGTAGGAAAAGACCCTCCTCGTCCTTGGGCAGAAGGGCAGATTGGTAACTGTTGTCCTGGAGATGTAGAAACAGTGGCCACTGGGAGTGGGACATGAGGAAGGACTGACCTCTAAGAAGCTGCTGTTTAAAATTAAATTCTGTACATGTTTATTGGGTTTTTATTTTCTTTTTTTCTAAAAGAGAAAAATCAGCAACTTTAAAAAAAAAATTCATGCTTTAAAATGCCAGCTACCACTACTGCTGGATGGGTGGGGCTTTTCTCCGCCGCTTGGTGGTGTTGGATTCTGCTTCTTTACGTTGGTGCAGCGTTCATCTTCTGAGCAGCCTTCCTCCTCCTCTCTCCTGCCGCTGTCCCCTCTTAGACCCTTGGACAGACTCCTCACGTGGCCAGGCTGATGCCTTAAGTTTAAGAATCACAACCTCTGCATTTCATTAGAAAAAGGCCACTTCACTGCATCTTGCAATAAAATTCAGTCCAGTTAATTGAAGGTTTAAAGTAGTTTCTTAAAATCAGAACTCAATGTTCAGAATCACATAATGAGGGTTAAACAGCTTACGTGGCCGGGTCTTTCCAATGGGCAAAAACGCTTTCCAGAAGAACCCCTGAATGCTGAAGCACTGATTGCTTTATTTTTTTTCTTTTTCTGTGGTGATGATTTTGGGTAAGGACCTAGCCATACTGCAGGCAGTGGGGTCTTTTATATGGAAGAAGAAAACATGAACTCGCATTCTATTTTGATGTCAAAGCAAAATGTCTTCTTTTTACTAATTTTGTTTTCTGACAAAATGTTAAAAGGTTGTTTCCCCCGAGCTCTCCTTTGGGTCAGAAGGGCCTCCTAGGAGGCTACTTGGTGCTAAGTCCCCAGCGTAGGGCTCCCCCCTCATACTCCCGGACGGCTTCTCAACCAGCTGCACGGCTGTCCCCCACAGAAGCCCTGCACATCCTGGAGCCTTCACCAAACAGACCTCCTCTGTCAACACCTTGACCTCTCCCCAGTTAACCGCCAGCCACTAATCCACAGTCCCCACAGTGTGCCATTTTTACATCTACTAGGACCCTTTTGCTTCTTCCTGCATTATGCAGAGAGTGGAGAGCTGGGAAGGCTTCTTCCCATCACCAATAGTTTCAGAAGCCCCTTGGCAATTGGACCCATCAAAGACGATGACCTCCAGCCCTCTAGCCCAGACGCCCCTCCCCGCCGCTGCTTTCTCTGGTCCTGTTCTTACTTATGGTGGGCATCTCCTGATGGCCTCGCCTCCGGCCCTTACACCTTGTTCTCTTATTTTCTTTCATTCTTCACTCTCAACCCCACCCCATCCCTGTCCCCATCTCTTACTGTCTCCATTTCCATCCTTGTGTCCACTACACCAAGAGCTCCAGTACGCGCCTTTCATTTTGGTCCACTGAGTCTCATCACCTCTGCGTGATTCCCCTAGGGAGAAAAAAATGACAGTTTTGTCAACTTGTCTGACAGCTTTGTTTTGCTGCCAAACACTCCTGGTGCCTTTCGTGTAAATAGATTCTTTGACAGATACATCTTATTATGTTCCCCGTTAGTGGAGAAAACACACTTTCACTCGGTGCTTCATTTCTACTATAAGGCTGATAAAGCATCTGTCACTAGGTCCTACTCTTTGCGGTCTTTGCTTTTTGCTTCATGGTCATAAGCAAAGTTTCCAGAGGTCCCTGTTGGTTCAAAGTTCAATATGTCACAGTAAAATTCTTAGTCTAGGTCTAAGACATCTCACATGGAGGCAAAGGAAGACTGCAGGTTTAGTGCAAAGGGTTTATTAAAAGGACAGCTGAACATAGTGGTACTTGAGAGGCTGAGGCAGGAAGATCACTGTGAGTTTGAAGCTATCCTGGGCTACATAGTGAGTTCAAAGCCATCCTGAACTACACAAAGAGATCAAAAATGAAAAAAAAAAAAAGATTTAAAAGGGTAGGACTGTATGTAATATTTTGTGATTTTACAATTTATTAACTTTTCTGATTTTAGTAAATCAAGCACACTTTTTATGTTGGGATTTTATTGTTTTTGATCGCTTACATGTCCAATTTTTTAATTTAAAGGGGTGCTTTGGCTCTGGCCTGTGTTGATACTTACCCTTCCTCCACTACACCTGCATGGAAGGTTGCAGTGGACACAGAAAGGCTAGAATTCCCTGTGCTGGAAAAGCCTAGCATGGTGCCTCAGTATGTGCCCTTTCCTTTTCCTCTGGGGGACATGGGATTAGGACCCTAATAAGTGAGGGGACATCCAGAGAGACACAGTTCCTGGAGCCTGTGCAGAATATAGAAGAACTAATCATTTTAAAACCTAACATTTTAGTTCATGGCTAAGCTTAAAATAAGAAAGTCAGTACCATGGCCATCCAGACTTCCTGAAAGGCCCCCAGTATCTTCCATGAATAACCAAGGGTCTGTGGGGTCCCTGTCGCTAGAGATCTGCGTGTGCTCTAGAAGGCTGAGTAACCATGCAAGTCTCCAAGTGGTCCTGTCACCCACAGCTGTTTAAGAGGTTGTTAGCACCTGGGTTTTACATAGCAATGGAAAATGTCCCAGGTCCCTGTGGATGGATCAATGCCTCTGGGAATATGACTGAGTATGGCCCATGTTAAAGCAGATCACAGGTGCGATGCTTGACCGTACTAACTGGCTGAGAGGCTGTTGTCACCTGTAACACGGGCTCAGAGGGACTGCTGGGTCTGTGTGGAGGTGCAGGCTCCAGCCCCCATCTAAAATGTATTGTAATTCAAGAGGGCCCTAGGGAAGGCTGTTTTCTCCACCTGTCTCTGTTCTGGATGGACCACTCACATGGCAGCCCCTCACCGCAGGCTAAGGCCTGGCTTGGGGCACTTCGAAGTGCATGTAGGGCTGCAGGCCAGCACTCACGGCTCAGCCTGTCCACAGCAGGCTGCAGATTGAGGGGAAAAGAGTCATCCAGGGACCCCCTAGAGCCATCCCACCAAGTGGTGGTGCCCAGAGAGTGATGGCCTTCATGGGCCTCCATGGCCTTGGCCTCAAATTCGTCCCCTCAGGACTGACAAGGGACAGAATTCCTGTGTTTCAACCTACAGCTCTCAGTCTGAGTCTCTAGGGCTCACCAAGCACAGAGCTATCTCTTTGGTTACTGATCTAAAAAGAATTTTAGTTATTCCATCTGTTTGAGAGCTTTCTTTGTGAGAAAGACTATGGCGCCTCAGATCATGTTTCAGTAGTTTAGTGAAAATGCCACTTCACCAGGAAAACAGTATTAAGAGAAAAGTGTTGTTTCTTTTAGCCCTAAACCTTCCTTTCTTCCCCAACGAATCCTCAAACCCCAAAGCATACCAGTCTGATCTTACCAGCCTGCTTGGTAAAGCAATCAAGTTTTATATATTTAGATAGATATAGATATATATAATATATATTTATATATTTACATATTGACTCTTTCAGTTAATTTTCTCTTATTATTTTGGTGCATTTGGTGTTCATATTTAAACATCCAGTGTTTTATTTCCACGTTTTGCTTGATTATAGAGTATCAGTTTCTTTTTGTTTCTTACAACTTTCAGATAATTTCAGAAATGCTTAAATCTTCACCTCTATTTTAAATATGTGGTGCTATTGCTAATTTCACACATGTAAAGACCTTTTGACATATCTCTGGGTGTTTTAAGTTCTGCTCCTATTTCTAACTGTGATCTTATCACTGTGCTTCTATTTTCATTCTTAACTTGGGGTATTTTTTTCTGGTGCATTCAATTTATTTTTTAAATCACCTTGGATGTTTTAAAAGTGTTACTTCTTCATGTAAGTGGACATAGGAAAGTACTTTGGTGAGCAGTAAGCTCCCTGATAGACATTGACCTGAAAAGATTGGTCTTTTCAGCGCTACCTACAAGGTTTTCTTCCCATTATCAGGTGCTATTTCAACAAAAATCGTTTCTCTGCTGAATTGTTTTCTGTCCTTTACATTTCTATCTTTGATTTCAGTTGCCTGGGATTCAATTTACCAACACCACAATATACCACATCAAAGATAGAAAATTCCCTTAACTGTAGCATTTTTTTCTCCTTTCAATAATTTCCGGGCTAAAAGTGAGTGGCAGGAAAATATACCCCAAGCAGTCAGGGTTAGCCAAAGGCCCACCTGAACTGATGGCTCCACAGTGGAGTGACCTGTTGACTGAGGAGTCGGGGACACCCTCCCCAGGCAGCAGCCATATTGCCTGTTTGAAACTTCCTGCTTCCCGCCCCCCATATCTGGGCAGGCTGCAACAGGGAACTATGAAATTATCTGGGGCGCTGACTCTGCTCACTAATGAAGCAGCGGACACAGTGGCTGGCAATGTGGCCTCAGTTCAGAGACGAGATCTTCTCTCTGACCTGAGCACCACCAATCCATGCAGTGTGACCCCAGAACAAGATCCTGCATGGGGAGACAAAAGATTTGGGTTCTCACCCTACTTCTGCCACAAGTTCACTGAGTGGCAGCCTTTCTGGGCTTCAGTTCTGAAAAGTGCAGGACTGGACACTCATTGCAATGAGAATATTCTGAATGAAAGGACTTAGCTGGACAAATCAGCCTGTTTCGTATAACTTTGCTCCCGTCCACACGGAGAAGATTTTAGCAGAGGAATCTAAACAACTGCTCTGTTTTTAAGAAAGGCCAGGGGCTGGGGATTTAGCTCAGCAGGCATAAGCACCTGCCTGGCAAGTGCTAGGTCATGAGTTCAATCCCCAGTACAAAAAAAAAAAAGAGAGAGAGAGAGAGCCAAGGACTTGAATTTCAGTATTATCAATATCCTAAAGATCAAAGGTGAACCCAAGAGAGGGACATGAAAAGATCAATTACTAATTACACTAAACCAAGGCTCTTATGGAGAAGCTATGAAGCTGAAAAGATAAAATAGTAAGTGACTGGATTAGCAAAAGAGTTAGACTACAGCCTTTAAGAGCTTCAACTGAGAAGAGAAAACATAGCCAGGAACTTCCTTGCTGAGACCGCTGCCCTGGCTGTCTTGTTGTCTCCAAGTTTTATATCACTATTTTGTACTTATTCTCTATGATGTAAATATTTTCTGGTGTAAAAAAATGTAAATATTAATTATATATTTTGCTCTTGTCTTTTCTAAAAATGGAAGTTGATCAAGGAATAAATCACAAATCATTTCCATCTTGGTCTGTTTTTATTTTTTTTAGAAATTATGTGCTTTTTCCTTTAACATTCTTGAGAGAGGAAAGAGTTTCATGATTAAAGAGAGCCTTCATTCCGAGCTAACGGAAGTAAGATGGCGCCATCCAAGGAGGCCAGGATTAGGGGTCAGGGAAGCCCGCTTTAGCTCCGACTCTTTCATTAACAGGTGCACCACCCTGATGGAGCCACTTAACCTCTTAGAACCTCAACCAAAAGTGAAAACAGCTGCCGTAGTTGTTTCAAAACTCAGCGCAGTAGCAGATGCAAAATATTTTGAAAGCAGTAAGTTGTACTTACTTAAAGGCTCTATGTCTGAACTGTCATGATGTACATGGTGGGGCTATTTCATATTTGTTTTTAATATTTCATTTTGCTTAATCTATTTCAAAACAAAACCAACAAGAAGTTCAGTGCAGAGTTAATTTCTCCTATTTCCCATGATTAGTAATCACAAGTATTTTATGAGCTTTAAAATCACTTAAAAGAATTGTTTTAAAATTTGTAACAAAATATTTAAGATTTGAATGTGTTCTTGGTTTGACCAAAATTTCTTCATCAGTATCTAACATTCCGTGAAGAAGGCTTTTAACAAGCAGAACTATAACCGAATGACCCAGAATTGGCACCTTACCTACAGGAAACAGGAATCTTGAGGAATATCACAGGCAAACTCTAGTTCAGAACCAAAGAAATCCCATTCTTTCTTTTTTTTTTTTTTTAAATCGGTACTGGGGATCAAACTCACAACCGTGTGCTTGCAAGGCAGGCGCTTACACCACTGAGCTAAATCCCCAGCCCCAGAAATCCCATTCTTAACTACAACAAACTGAGATGTTCTTCTTATCCTTTGTGAAAAACCACTACAATTCAAAAGAGAGCCACGATGATTAGTAGGTGGCCCTCCACTCAAAGGACCAAGATCCTTGACACTGGATGCCTACCATGCTGGAATAGAGAGAAACCTTCTAGATCATGTGCACCCCTCTTGTCTTGTGAGGAGAGATTGGGAATTTATAGGACTCACCCAAGGACCCAAGGTCACACCACATTATGTTTCCTCCAGCTCCTGAGCTAAAGACAAAGTGACTATCTAGGCCCTTCCCTGGTGTGGAGACCCCACCCCATCCCGGAGCAGCTCAGGCAGAGCAACGTGGAAGGCAGGTAGAAGAGAACTTGCTCCATTCAGCTTTCGATCACCGATGGGCCATCATCTTAGACCATCAGATAGAGCCAGTGCATTGCAGTTTGAGGGTCTGAGTTAAGAATGGGGCTTTAAAAAAAAAATCACTTCCTTTCTTCCTTGTTTAAGAAGCAGGATGAAACTGCAAAGTGGACCCAGAAGAGGTGAGGTCCAGGCCAGGTTATGGCATTAAATGTGACCCTGAGCCACACCTGCTCTGAAAATCCAGTGAAGCACAGAAAAGTGCTTTCCTTGGTTTCTCTTTCCAGACTTTTCTACTCCCTCTGCCAATCGTAAGCTTCTATCAGATCCTTGCTGCAAATTGGTAAAGTAAGTAGGTACCATAGGACACAATTCTGTTGCTTTCAATTAGTTAAACCATTAATTCAGAAAAGAACATTTAACACAAGAAAGTTCTAGCTCACCAGTGATGATGGTGCATGTCTGTAATCCCAGCACTTTGGGAGGCTGAGGCAAGAGGATCACTACCAAGTCCTCCCTGGGCAACTTAATGAAACAGACAGACAGATAGATGAACAGATGAACAGCCTGGATGTAGCTCAGCTCAAAGGCCCTAGGTTCAATCCCAAGTACAAAACAAAACAAAAAATCCAGCTGTGTTTTGTTTTAAAGGACTGACATTTAAAAGTTCTAGTTTAAAAGTCTCCAGAGAACCGATCCAGACTACCAAATCTTGAAAAGACGGGGAAAAGGAGGGGCTGAAGCTTTCCACAAGCAATTGCACTATGGAAGAATTTAGGGTTCAATGATAGTGTTCAGAAAGAGGTAAAACCTTTCTCTCTTACAGACATCAAAATGGACACATGTTAAAGATTTTATCTGACTCACAAAATGAGGGAAGCAGATAGATGTTTTCACTGGTCCAGAAGTCAAATAATCAGAAATCTCTGTGGAGTGAAAGAACGTTGAGATGAATGGAAACAAAGTCAATTATCACCATCAGACAAGCCAGAATTTGCTTATTTATCAGTTATCTACAAATAACAAAATTCTGCAAAGCTCCAAGACAAAGAACACGAAGGCATAGTTTGCCATTGGAACACAAAAGATTTTTTTTCTACAATTGTAAAGCACAACTCTGCTTTATTTAATGTCCAGACTCAAACAGACATTAAAACATCATCATTTTCAACTCATTATCTCTGCTGGTAAAAGCACAATCAGGGGGAAAAAAAAACAAACGGGCAGATATTGATGAAGCCTGAATGAGTGTTAACCTTCTAACCTCTAATTCTTCCAGCCTTTGCCCTCCCTCTGTTCACTGTCTCCCCTACTCCCCATTCCCACATAGCTGAGGAGGTTAAGAACTCTTGACATAAATAACCAGCTCTGCAGAGCTGATCAGGAGCAGATGTTGGGAAGGATGTGACCCTCCATCCCGTAGCACTCATCTCTGGCTGAGCAATAAATCTCTTAAGTTTATATGGCTGGAGTCTTTCCTCTGAGTTAAAGACCCCTAACCCTTCACATTGGTGGCTGTTAACTAGGAACAGCCTCTTTGCTACTGGCCCCTTAATTCAATGTGCTGACAGTTAAGTTGCTCTTGGAATAATGGATGGCAGTCTCTTTGATGACCTCACAGAGCCTCATCCAATGCTACTTCATGCGTATCATCATCCACCTGGGATTTTTAATTGGGCTGGCAGAATCACAGCATCTTAGTACTGGAGATGAACTGTCTCCCCCTCCGCTTCCAGTATTAATTAAGGTGGCCATTGTACTCTTGCCATAGCTAACCAACAGTTTCCTTAACAGTGCTGGATCATTGCAAGTTTAAATAATAAATCAGGATATTAATTCAAGATGTGTCTGTGACACTAACAAGTGATGTGGCCTTCACCAGCCCTTCATCTCCCAAGGCCTCCACTTCTTCATAAAGGTAAAGACAATGGCCTCTAAATCTTTTCTGATGCTATCATGTTCCACACTGATGGTTGCAGATATATTGTGGTTGTTGGCGTTTTCAATATTAAGTGACTATAGTTGCTGCTGACAGCTGTAAGTGTGGCTGAAAAAAGGCAGCATACGATGGTCCAGACCTAAGATTTGTAGTGAGGGAGTTGGGGAGAGATTGGTTTGGACAGCTCTTTCCATGCTGAGTTCTCTTTCTTGGCTACTTTCTCACTGCAGAAAGCCATACGCTCCTAAAAGGAGTTGTTAAAGGACATCTCCAGGGATTCTGAGCTCAAGCAGGCCTTGAAGAATTCAGGGGTTGGAGATTCCAAAGTAGATTGTTTTACCTTTCTGGCTTTTGACGAGTGAGCCTCAACGGTTCAGTCCCTTGCCGAAAAAACTGGCCTGCACTCCTCAAAAACATCGATGTCATAAAAGACAAAGACAGACTGAGGAATGATCCAAATTTACCAAAAGATCAAAGAAACATGAAAACTAATTGGATCCTGAGCAGAAAAATAAAATGCTATAAAGTTCCCTGTACAGCGATTGGCAGGATTTGAATATGACCAGAGATTATTATAATTTTGCCCTTAGCAAATACACATTGAAGCATTTAGAATTAAAGGGGCAGGATGCTTTCAAGTGATTCAAAAATAGATATAAAGGAAAAATAAAATAATTTTTTAAAACGGGAAATAAACAGCGTAAGCCTGGGTGAGGGATCTGAGTTCTTTGTACTGTTGTAGCTTTTTCCTGTGTTTGACATTATTTCAAAAAAATATATTTAAAAGACAATGCAAAAATAATTTCAAACTTCTAAAATAAAATAATTTTGAATCTAAATTCTATATCTAATCAAGCTATTATGAGAGTAAAATAAATATATGTTCACATCATAAGACTCAGAATATTTCTTAGACTAGTGATAGCACATGTGTTACTTGCTTTTCTTTTAAGACAAAAGATGTCAATGTATGGGCTGTTTTTTCTAAACTAAAACCTCAGTTTTCAGATTTAATTGCAGTGTTGGCATTTTGCAATAAATAAGTGGATTTTGGATTACAGTTTGTATACTCATTTCAAAAAGGTTTGCCATCACTGTCTTAGGCCATAAACTGTCTCTGAAATTAGTGCCAGAAAATGTACTTTGCCAAATAATAAGACACTGATATAAAGAAACTGATGTATATATGCTGTAAAGTTAAGCTTAAACAAGTATGTTATTGTTTCATTGATAGAATCTGGAACAAATGAAACATCCAATAGCCTCACAGACTGAGTGGCAGAGGCCTAGAAAAGGAGAAAGCAAAATTGTGCCCAAATTATTCCTTAATCTGAATAAGAGGAAAGATAAAAACACTAAGTAACTGTGGACATGAAAGAGGCCATGTGCAGAGAAGAGGCTGTGTGCTAAACACAAAGGTATCAGGGTGACAGCAGCCAGGACAGTGCAGTGGGGAGTTCTGAACATCTCCATGAAATCAACCAGAACAATAACAAGCTGTCAGAATCAAGTTTTGCAGAACTCTAGAAATTAATGAAAAACTTATGGCAATCCAGGAAGCAGTTGAGAAAACTGGCCGGAACTTGCTAAGAGCAGAGTGGTCTGTAGTTTGAACTTGCCCCATTTCCATGCTGCTCCTGAGCTCAGCCTGGCAGCCACTGCGGGACAGGGTGATGGTGACAACGAGGAAACCAGAATCGAGGTGGAGCTCCCTCGAGGTCAGGCTTCCAATAACCTGTCATTACAGAAGGTGTCTGGTCACACCTTTCACCTTAAATTTGGGAACAACTCTTCCTCCTCCCACTCCTCCTCCTCCTCCTTCTCTTCTTGTTCCTCTTCCTCCTCCTTATCCCTTTTCTTCTCCTAGAGTTGCCTTCCCTCTTGTCTTATCTTCAACTATGCATCCCTATTTCAGTTCTAACCCCTCCTCCCATTTACTCTGCTCTTCATGATGTCATTTCCTCTTGTGTTTTTACTTCAACTCAGGTTGTTTTGCCTGGTTGTTGTAGTCAGAGTTTACAAGAGAATAGATTTACTACAAGACACATAATTTACAAGATTACTTTATAATATTCACCCAAAAAGTCAAATACAGATGAGCACAAGTGATCTGTCCATGCATATGAGACTGACAGAATCCAGCTGAGAGCCTGGATTCCATGGCAATGTCCTGCATGAGTCTATTTAAAGACATAGAGCCCATGAAAATGTCCTCCACAAGTCCAGCCAGTGGTCTAGAGACCACAACAATGTCTCACGTAAGTCTGTATCAAGCATCTGCACTGAGTAGGCCCAAAGGTCAGTGATAGAATCTAGAAAGTCTGCACCAATGAAGGATCTGTACCAACAGGCTGAGAGATGTGCCCCGGAGCCAGGAAACAACCCTCAAGGTAAGGACCACAGCTCCCCCAAAAGAACCTCAGCCATCCTCAGTGGCAGTGAGGACTCAAGCTCCTCCAATGATGAGAACAGCTGAGTTCATATCAGGAAAACCAATGTGACAAGCTTCTCCAGGACAATAAACAGCACGTCATCTTCATCTGCTGTTCTCCTTTTAATGCTGTTGGCAACAATCCTCAGGTTGGCCTTCCATACCCAGAACCATGCTGATTCAGTTCAACTGAGTGTTACAAGTTGATCATTGGTTAATCCACCACACTGGTCATGGCCCTAAGCATACAAAATCTGCTGCAAATGTTATCTATAAAAGATTACATTAAGTGATTGCTCAAGAAATGAAATTAAGAGCAATTAAATACTAAGATTTTGGAAAATCAGCATATCTATTGCTTGCATGTACCATCCCATTATACCTGTGATCTTGAGGAACGAAAACAAAATGATAGAAGCTGGGTAATGAGATTGACTAACAAAAGTCACTCCCAGAGGCAAAAAAAGACACTTTATAATGATAAAAGAACCCATCAAGAAGATATAACAATTACAAACTTATAAGCCCCTAACAACAAGTCCCTAAATACACGAGGTAAAAATCTGACAGAAGAGAAGGATGAAACAGACTAAAAAATAATAGTTGAAGGCTTCAATACTCCACTTTCAATAATGCATAAAACAACAAAATAGGAGGGCAAAAACGAAATAGAAGACTTGAGCAACACTATTAACTAGCCTGACCTGAAGGATGCAGGGGATACGCTATACAACAGCAAAACAATGCACATTCTTTTCATAGGTATGAAACGTTCTCAAGGGTAGAATATATCTTAGGCCACAAAACAAGTATCAATAAATTTTTAAAGATAAAAATTATGCAGGCCAGGTATAGTGACACACACCTGCAATTGGGTCCCTAATCCCAGCAACTGGGAGGCTAAAGTAGGAGGATCTCTGTGACTTCTCGGCCAGTCTAAACTACATAGTGAAGCCCTGTCTCAAAACAACAACAATGACAAAAAAAAAAAAAAGACACAATTATGTTCTCTGACTACAATGAAATTAAATTAGAAATCAATAACAGAAGGAAATTGGAAAATTCACAAATATATGAAAACTAAACAATGTACACAAAAATAGACATGTTGATCAACAGAATAAAAACGATGATGTAAAATAATCCCAGGCACTTTCAGTCACCAGATTTTTTTTTTTAACCAGGAATCAAACCCAAATCAAACCTTGTATTTGCCTGGCAGGCTCTGTGTCACTGATCTATATCCCTGGCCTCATCTGATTTTTGACAAAGGGGCCAGAAATATACACTGGAAAAGATAACCTCTTTAACAAATGGTGCTGAGAAAGCTGGTATTTTGCATGTAGACGAGTGATTATAGACCTATATCTCTTATCTTGTATTAACATTAAGTCAAAGTGGATCAAAGACCTAGATATAAAAACTGAAACACTAAATCTGCTGGAAGATAAATAGCTGAAATTCTAGAAGACATAGACATAGGTAAAGACTTTCTGAACAGAACCTTAATTGCACTAGAAATAATGCCAAGAATCAGAAAATAGAATATATCAAAGTTAAAAGCCTTTGCACAGCAAAGGAAACAAACAACAGAGTAAAGAAACAACCTACAGAATGCGAAAGAAAATTCTACCAGCTACTTCTTGGGCAGAGAACTACTATCTAGAATATACAAAGAATTCAAGATTGGTCTAATCCAATCAAAAAATGGACAGTTGAAGTGAATAGACACTTCTCAAACAAAGAAGTATAAATAACCAATAAATACATGAAAAAATATTTGGCATCTTTCACCATTAGAGAAATGTAAATCAAACAAAACAGATTCTATCTTACTCCAGTAAAAATGGTTATCATTAAGGACTCAAAAAACAGCAAAGTCTGGTGAGGTTGTGGGAGAAAGGAATCCTTCTGTATTATTGGTGGGAATGTAAACTAGTGTAAGCACTATGGAAATCAGTATGGAAGTTTCTGAGAAAACTGAAATTAGAAATTCCATTTGACTCAGCTATATCTCTTCTGGGTGTCTCCCCAAAAGAGTTAAAGACATTATATTACAGTGATACATGCATACCTGTGTTTATAGCAACACCAATAATAGTTAAATCTTGGAAGCATCCTATATGTCCAGCAACAGATAAATGGATAAAGATATAGGTATAGATATAGATACAGATAGAGATATATATCACTACTCAGCAGTAAATAGTATAAATTTGTGTCATTTTTAGAAAAAAAAAAGATGTACCTTGAGAAAATACTCAGTAAAATAAACACAGAAAGTTAAACATCACATAGCTTCTCTTATATGAGAAACCCAAAATACAAAGATTTTAGTTAATTTTCTCATTGCTGAGACAAAATTAAAGGACAAAACCCAAGGTTAAAGGAGGAAAGGTTTACTTAGCTCACAGTTGCAGAGGCTCCAGTCTGTAACCTGTTGGCTCTAAGGCAGGGTGGCATGGCTGAGGGGCAACTATTCACGGGAGCACAAGACAGCCAAAGCAGCAAGACCAAAAAAAGTGGGGAGCAAGTCTGTTCTCCTCCCTTTTATTGTATGCAGGCTACCCACCCTAGGATGGGTGTAGCACTGACTCCATCTCCTAGCCCTCTCCTTGCATAAGCTGAGGATGTTTACAATCTGAGAACTCTGGCCCCCTGCTGCACTCCAGCTGAAAATGCTATAACTGTTTCTTAAGATGAGGGCATGAAAACAAAAGGTCCGTGTTTAACAAGCTGTCTTCAAAAGTCCCACCCCCGCATGGCCACAGGAGGCTTTGGGGAGATATTCAGATACAAAACATAACAATAAATAAAGAGCAAAATAAAAGAGAGATGATAGGAAACAGAGTCATAGACCTTGTGGAGAAAGAAAGAAAATCTAGGAAGGAAGGAAAGGGTGGGCCAGGAGGGGAAGGGGAAGTGAAAATGATTAAGATGCAATATGTATATGTACCAATTCCACAGGATGAATTCAATTGTTAAGTATCACAACATACAGCCCAAAAGAGGAAAAAGAAGTTAATGAAATAGAGGACAGAACAACAGTAAAGAAAACACATTGAAAACTAAAGTGAGTTATTTTAAAATATCTACAAAATTCATACCTCCTTAGCTAGACTAACAGAACAGATACAAATTCCTAAAAAACGGTATGAAAGAGACATTATCACCAACTATATATATAAATAAAATAGGTTATAAGGAAATGTTGTGAATTACTATACAGCCACAAATTAGACAACCTGAGTTAAATGCAACTCTAGAGACAAGGCTGTAAAAGCTGACCCAAGAGAAAATAGGAAATCTGAATAGACCTATTACTTGCAATTACACAAGTAATATTTAAAACTTCTTACAAGAAATCTCAGAATCTGATGGTTTCACTGCAAACTTTACCAAACATTTAAAGAAATAGCAACATCAACACTTTAAAAATTCTTCCAAAAAATAGAGCAACGAATACTTCTTAGCTCATTCTATGAGTTCAGTACAAGTATGATACTAAAACCAAAGATATCACTGAAAAAGAAAATAAAGCAACATCACTTATGAATATACCTACAAAATTCTCAACAGCAAACTGCATCCAGCAACATACCAAAGAAAAAAGGATTATACATGACCAGATATGATATTTATCACAGAAATATATTATTTAACCTCAGCCACCTTGTTTTCAAAGTTTAGAAATTTAAAAATAAAATATTTTTTATTCTTAGCTGCCAATAAACTAATGGTTCAATATATGAAGATACTTATACTTACATTAATATTAAAAGAATAAAATAATTAGGAATAAATTTGATAAAAGAAGGGCAAGATTTGTATACTGAAAACTATAAAGCATTGAAAGAAATGAAAGAACTAAAAAAATGGAAAGCATCCCATGTCCATAGAAGATTTAATTTTTTTATGACAGCAGGATCTCTCAATGTAATTTATATATTCAGTGGGATCCTTTTCAAAATTCCAACTGGTTTTTCTTTATAGAGAAATTAACCAGCAGAGCTTAAAATTCATGTGAAAATGGAAAAAAGCACAGAATAGCCAAAACAATCTTGGAAAAGGAGAATACAGCTGAAGACTCAACACAATTTCAACCTTACTCCAAAACTGCACTGGCAGACAGGTAAATATGTGGGTTAGTGTAATAGAACTAAGTATCCAGAGCAAGACTTCACTTAACAAGTGATTTTTAAGAAGGATAACAATCCAATTCAGTGAGGAAAGGATAAGCTTTTCAATACATAATACCATAACGGTGGATATCCATTTGAAAAGAATGCATTTGAACTCTTACTTCTGAAAACATATCAAAAAACTCAAAATAGACTCAAATATAAAAAATAAAACTATAAATCTCCTAGAAGAAAACACAAATATATATCTTTATGATCTCTGGTTAGATAAAGACTTTTTCAATATGACACCAAAAGCACAAGAAACAAAAGAAAAAACAGATATATTAGACTCCATCAAAATTTAAACCTTTTGTGTTTCAAGAAGAGCAAAAGGCAACCAACAAAATAGGAGAAATATCTGAAAATCATACATCTAATAGGGACTTGTATCTGTAACAAAAAATTCTTCTAAAAAGACAAATAACTGAATTTAAAGTTGGTAATGAAATTTAATCCACATTTCTCCAGGGATGATATACAAATGGACAAAAAAGCACATGAAAATATGCTCAACGTCATTAACCATTATGGAAATGAAAATCAAAACTACAATAAAATATGTCTCCATACTCACTAGGATGGCTGTAGTTAAAAAAAAAAAGGATGGGAAAACAAGATTTCTAAAATGATGGAAAAACAAGAATATGGAAAATCTAGAGCCTGACACACAGTTGATAGGCATGTATAGTATGGCCACTTTGGAAAACAGCTTGGCAGTTCTGCAAAAAGTTGAGCATACAGTTACCATATGACCCAGAAATCCCACTCCTAGGTATGAACTCAACAGAATTGAAAACACATGCTCACATGGAAACATGCACACTAATGTTCACGGCAGCATTATTCACAAGTCAAAATGCTTAAACTACCCCAAATGACTACCGAGCAATGAATGGATAAACACAATGCAGGATATTCATAACATGGAATATTAGCCAAAAAAAGGAATAAAGTCCTGATCCATGATGCAACGAGGATAAATCTTGGAAATATTATACCAAGGGAAAGAGGTGAGATGCAAAAAGTCATGTATTTTATGGCCTCATTTATGTGAAATATCCAGAAGAGGAAAAGCCAAGGAGCTAGAAGACAGATATGTGCTTCCAACACGTGTTAGAAGCACGTATCTAGGGGTAAGGCATATAGCAACTACTAAGACACACAGGATTTCTTTGTGGGTAGATGAAAATATTCTGGAATTATTCAGCAGTAATGGTTGCACAAATTTCTTGATACACAAGTACTCACTGAGTGTAGACTTTTAAAAGGATGAATTTTATGACATGTGAATTATATCTCAACAACAAATGAATAAATAATTTAATGGTATTCTCCTGAAAAACAAGGAATAAAACTTAAAATTTCCATAGAATTAGAAGGGCAAAGGAAAACAAAGAAAACAATCTAATAAAAATCATAAAAGCAAAAAGGAAAAACATAAAAATTTTACAATGCAAAATTAAAAGGTAAAAATAGGTTCAAATATCTAGGTAATCACTAAAAAACAGTGAGTGCTCTAAATACCTCCAGCTAAATACTGTTCAAAGTAAAAATTCATAAAATAAAAGAACATGGGAAAACTGAGAGTAAATCAAAACACATAATCATAAGCCTTTTACACCCAAGCATGAATTCATACATGTGAAAGAAGAAATTTAAAAATTCAAATTCAAATGGGATTTTTTTTTTCTTTGAAACAGGGTTTCATTGTGTAAATCAGGCTGAACTCACTGTGTAGCCCAGGCTGGCCTCAAACATGGAGTGACCCCTGCCTCAGCCTCTGAAGTGCTGGGTTGCAGGTGTGCACTAACACACCTGGCTAAACTTGGATTTTTAAATCCACTTTTCTGATACTAAGAAGGCAAATAAATTTATTTTTTAAGTACCATTTTATTTTAATGGACAAATTTTATCAATTAGTTAATAAGCATCATAATGCTAAAATAGAATATGACTTTCTTTTAAAACCTGTGAAAGATAAGCCAAATGCAATCATATTTTACATCAAAAAGAAGATCATTTATCAAAAGCAGAAATGGGTGGGCCAGGGATTTAGCTTAGGGGCATAGGCTCCTGCCTGGCAAGCACCAGGTCATGAGTTCAATCCATGGTACCAAAAAAAAAAAGCAGAAATGGGGAAATCTTAACTCTGACCACAACGTAATAGAATTGTAAATTTAGGGTTGAAAGTTTAATTTATGAGATGTCATACATAATTTTATACCAATCCATTTGATAATCTGTATGAAACTTACGATCTTATAGGAAAATAAAGTCACTGGCTCAATAAGAGGTAAGGGTCTACATAAACAAGCAATTGTAAAATATCAAATACTTAACAATGAAAAGAGAATTCATTGAAACTTTTTATATGCAAATTCTGATAAATTTTCAAGGCATAGATAATTGCCATGAAACATCAATTATAAAACTATATAGCAATAGATGAAACATTAACTAGTTTTTTCAAAGACCATATAAAATATAATGTAAAAGATTTAGAGTTGGCTTCATTAAAATTTAAATTTTCACTTTCTATAGGGTCCTAAGGGTATTTTCTTCATGGACATTTTATTCTCTGCACAGTTGAACAACATTCTGTGAAGGTCAAACACTCACTGTAGTTGACCAGTAAATCCCAGTTTTGATAAATTAATTCCTCTATCAGATTTTCTTCCAGTGCTACATATGGAAAAATTGAGGGAAACAAAAATAATACATGGTAGCCTGTATTCTTGTATAATACAAGAAGAACAACAGAAAAAAAGCTGGAGAAAAAGTTGCACAAATATTCAGAAAATAAGCAAAGAAGTAGGGAATCTGTCAATCAGAACATTACAATGGGAAAGGAAGTTTGGAATAAGTAAAAAAGATTACTCAGTGTCTCCAGTGGCAATCTATGCATTTTTGCTGAACACATGTTCCAGTAATCTGAATCTAAGCCCTTCACTGCCCTGGAGCTATTTTACACCTCTACAAGGTGGAGATAACTAGTATTGATGCAAAATAGTTCTAGTATAAGCACAAAAATACTAAATTCTGTCCAATGTTTAATTAACTTCTCACTTCTATTGTGTAAAAACAGTTATGCCACTTCATTTCCACATTTATTAATTTATTATTATTATTACTAATTTATTAATATTCCTTACCTATAGATGCATGTTTGGATTATCCTTTCCACCACTTGTAGTGTCTTATGATTTCTCTCACATAAAATGAATCTACGTACTCATTTTTTAAAATTTTAAACTATTGTCTCTTAAAAGATATGTTAAAGAAAATCAAAAAATATTATTAATATTTTTTTAAATGGAGAAATTTCCAGGATATAAATATGCCCATTAAAATAGGAAAAAAGATCAAAACCTAACTGAAAAATAAACAAATGGCTTGAATAAAACAAGTCTAGGAAGAAAAAATATAAATGCCTAATACATTTGAAACAATGCATGCATTACCTAGGCAGTCAAGATGTTATAAGAAAGAGATCTCAAAAGTCACAGATTCAGTAAAAATATGTCTCTTTCTCGTGTAAAGAATGGATTCTGCTCTATGTAGTGTGGTAGCCATTTGGGTTGGGAGGAGGCAGCTCTGCCATTCTTACAACATGATCTTTAAAAATGTTCGGGTTAAGTGTTTCCAAATGTTGGAAAGAGAAGAAAAGGAAGAGAAGGCAAATCCACACATTGTTTTTGCTTGCATCTTATTGACCTGAGCTAAGTCACATGACCAAACCAAATTGTGAAGGCATCTGGGAAATGTAGTCTTCAACTACTAAAAGGAAGACGAGGACTACTGGAGGACAGTTGGTATCTCCAAAATGCAAATACAAATAAAATTAAAATAATTTTTTAAAAATTAGCTATCGTAATGTCAATACCTTTGTCATATAAAAATCAATTAATATAAAGCAAACACACCCAATACACCATTAGAAAAGGTGTAAATTCAAGCCAGTATGACATCTCCCAAACTTCACATATCTACCATGTGAATTTGGAATTCTACTCAGAGACTTACATGCAAAAATTCTTTCACTTGTTCTAAAACAAAATACACAATAGTATTCATGGCAGGGCTGGGGATTTAGCTCAGTGGTGTAAGCGCCTGCCTGGCAAGCACAAAGTCATGAGTTCAATCCCCAGTACCAAAAAAAAAAAAGTGTATTCGCAGCAGCATATTTATTATGGAGGAATGATCTCAAAGTTCATCGTGAAAACATTTTCAAATTTGGACATAATCTCTTCTATATCATACCAAATAGCTACCATAGACACTAATGAAACTAGCTCTAAGATATATTTCAAACTGAAAAACTGAAATATAAAATGGCATACACATTCTCTAGTTCATAGAATGACAAGAAATAATTTTATGTGTACTTATATGTACATAGACACCTAGGGATAAAATTGGAATTATATTCATAAAATAGTTAGCAGTAATTTACTTCTAAAGGAGAAGGATGAATGTGCTAGAAGGAAGGAGAACTTTACTGCTTCCTCTTTACTTAACAATTATTTTAATAATTTACAAGAAGAATGTAGTCATCATTATTCTGTGTTTTTACACAAAAGAAAAAAGAAGAGAGATAGAATTGGCATTTGGGGTAAGGTGATGTTCTGATTTTAAAAAGTGGAGGGAAATAATTCAGTGGTGGAGTTAAAGCTAATTCTTCCCTCTTCTCCCTCATTTTCCTTCCTCCTTCTCCTCTCCTCTTCCTTCTCCTCCTTCCTACCTCCAGTCTCCTCTTCCTCCTCCTTTCTCCTTTAAATTTTTTGTAACAGAATAAATTTACTTCTGGAATGAAAACTTTTTTCTATTTGTCTCTGGGCTGAACAGTAGGCAAACTGAGCAATTAGTATTTTTCTAACTTACACCCTGCAGAGTACCTGAGCTCTTCTGAATAGAAGCCCAAGGTCCTATGCCTCTTTTGGGAAAGGGCTGAGGACACTTTGACTTTTTTTTTTTATACCAGGGATCAAACTCACAACCTCACACTTGTCAGGCAGGCGCTTACACCACTGAGCTAAATCCCTGGCCCCACTTTGACTGTGTTTTAAAATGGTCTCCACGAGACAATTAAGGAAAGTTGCTATCTCACCTTTTCATATTGTAATGATAAAAGACTTTGTAGCTCTGTGAGGGAATATTATTGACAGTTTTAAGTGAAATTAAAAATCAGGAAACAAAATTGTAGGCTATGCTTATGCATAGGCAAAACTAACAGATGCAACTCAAAGAAAGCGTAACTCACAAATGTTTCTGATAGGGTTGTGAATGGGCTTTTATTTTGTTCTGTTTTCTTTGTTAATGTTTCCTTGAATATTTGTTCTCAGAATAGACATGAAACATCAAAGGGGTGTGGGACGAAATAGGCAGAAAATGAATGGGAAACGAAGTTCCAGTATTGTCTGTTACCACAAAGACAGAAAAGTTCTGATCAATGGTTCCAGAAATTGCCTTTGTACAACTTAGAAATATTTTTCAATTATATATATATAAAATACAAATGTATACATATGATCTCACAACATCTCTTTTCTATTAGAAATGTGGAATTAGGTAGGCATTTTCTTGGAATCAAATTTGGAGGCATGAGATCTGAAAATGCTTTGTAATCTCCTTCCCATTATATACTCAAACTAACCAGATAATTGCATTCCCAAAGGAAGTCTGTCAAACACTCCCATGTCTGAGGGGAACTGAGAGCCGTAATGCAGTCCATTCCTGAACAGCAAAATTGTGTTGTTTTTAATCATTGAAAATAACATCAATACAACAGCCAGACAATACCAAAAGTTGTTCAAGAAAATGAATGGAATAACTTACATAAAGTAAACCACAAGGATTTGGAACACAGAAAATCTTCTTTCATAGGAAACCTTTCTGAATCCCTACAACACTCAGGGTAGAAAACCATCCACTACCACAGAGCGGTAATTCCCACGGAACCATTCGGGACCCCGCTGGTTGCCACAGCTGAAGGTACCCAGCACCGTTCCTTCCTGCCACTTTGTGGAGCTGCTGGCTTTCTTAGCACTTCCAGGTCTCCAAGAGGACAGAAATTATTTCTTCCTCCCACCAGTATATTGTTCATAAACCCTTGTAGTTTCTAAATATTTTTTAAGAATTATTGATCCCAGCAATAATTTTCCAACTCCACAACCTCTCTTCCACTTTTCTGGCAACTCCCAAACAATGCCATTTGCAGTTTACAGTCTTTAAAGCAGATTGCAAGCCATGTGACTGCTTTTAATTCCAAGCCGTCTTTAAATTTTACCCGGAAAATTTTCAAACATTGTTTGGAATGTTTTGCTAACATTTATGCATATAACATCTACTGCATCTCCTCCAATTTAAAAACTATCAAAATAAGCAGCACCATGTTGCCTGATATATCTTTTTTAAAAAATAAATAAAACGCTTGCTGCTTAGAAGTCACAGTTTAGTGATCTTACTGGTCATTAGCCAGTTCCCTTCATTTCTTTAGCACTCACTCAGAATGTGAGTGCTAGTTCTACACAGAAATAGTCTCAAAATAACACTCATTCTTTATAAACAACTTTCAATGGTGGTAGAAAGCTTTAAGAAATGGGGTTTACTAGGTATTGGGGCACTGGGGACATGCTTTCTAAGAGGACTATGGGACACCAGTCTTCTGTCTTTCCTCTGTCGTTCAAGTCCTGGCCATAAAGCAGATAGCCTTTGCTTCACCACATGCTGCTAACCTTATGTGCTCCCTTACCACAAGCCAAAAGCAACAGATCAACTCATCATGGACAGGAACCTCTAACATTGTACCTTTTCTCTTGATCATGATCATGAGTTGATCGACTTGAGTACTTTGTTACAGTAATAGAAAGCTGACCAACACAATACTCTTCATATTATTCTGCAGATTCAGTGCACTCCCTATCAAAATTTCATTTTTTTCTTTTGCAAAAATTGACAGTTCACACTAACAATTTGCATGTAAATTTAGGGAGCCAGGATAGCCACAAGAATCTTTTAACAGAAGAGCAATTTCAAAACTCATTCCAGTAACCAAGACAGTGTGGTACTGCATATTAATAGGCTTATAAATGAATGGGAAAAAAAATCAATGAAATAGAATTGAATAGCCATAAATAAAACCTCTCATCACTGATTTTAGACAAAAGTACCAAAACAGTTGGAAAAGAATTGTCTTTGAAAAATGGTGCTATCAAAACTGGATACCCACATGCAAATAATAAATTTGGGCTTCTCTCTCACCGTCACAATACACTCAGGTTGCTGTAGAGTGGGCCCTAAAATTAAATGTAGAGATAAAGTTATAAAATCTGAGGAAAAAATATAGAAAAGAATATGGATGACCTTCATCTAGGAAAAGGGTTCTTAGACATAACATCAAAACACAAGCAAGAAAAGAAATACAAATTTGATGTTATCAAAATATAAAACTTTTGTGTTTCAAAGAATACTAGAGTGTATACTTCAAAGGAGGTAATCAAGAAAGTGAAAAAGAAAGCAGAGAGGAGACAATATTTACAAATTCTGCATCTAATGAAGAGTTGTCATCTAGAATATGCAAAGAACTCTTACTACTCAACAAAGAAAAAGACAAATAAGCCAGCTAAAAAAGTAGGCAAAGGATCTCAATGGACATTATTCAAAAGCAAATATTCAAATGCCAATAAGCAAATAAAAAGATGCTCTACAACATTAGCTATCAGAGAAAGGCAAAGGAAAACCACAAGATTCTACATCCTATTTCTAGACTATAATCAAACAGGTGGATAATTATAAATCTGGAGAGATGAGAAGTTGGAACTCTCATCCATGGCTGAGTGGAATATAAAAGGTCACAACTACTTTAGGAAAGAGTCTGACAGTTTCTCCAAAGGAGAAATGTGAAATTATCATGCACCTTTTAGTTCCAGTCTTGACATACATCCAAGAAAAATGAGAAACTGCAAAGGGTGATCAAAAGATTCAGTAAAGGTTTAAATTTTTAACAATTATTGTAGTAAAAGGCACCTTGCCATTAATTTCACTCCACACACCCCCTCACTTCTAACTCACTTGTCCCATCATTCTTGCCACTTTGTGAAGCAGCTCTGGAATCCCCTTTTGTGAGTGTCTTTACAAGATATGATCAAAAATATGGCAAATGCTGCTGCCAAGTGCCATCCAGTGGAAAGGCAGGCTCACAGAAACATCACAAGTTTGGTGCTATGAAACTTCTGGCTCTTCCCCAAAGCCAAAATGACCATGAAGAATTAATGTTTTGAATGCACTAAAGGCGTGATAAAGAATTTCCCAAACTGCTTCAGAAAGTATCAAGAACAATGGGATAAGTGTGCTGAAAGAGAAGGGGAGGACTTTGAGGAAGTATTTAATGGCAAAACATATTTTACTCTATTTTTGATTTAAACATTATTTACTAAACATCCATCAATTAAGGAATGGGTAAATGAAAGGTGGCATATTCGTGCCATGGAATATGACTCAGCCAAATAAAGGAATGAAGTGTCAATTCATACTGCAACACAGACAAGCTTTGCAAAGCATGCTAATTGAAAGAAGCCAGCCACAGAAGGCCACATATCTTGTGGTTCTATCTGAAATATCCAGGACAGACAAACCACAGAGATAGAAAGCAGATTAGTAGTAGTGGGGTAGTGGAGCAATAATAGAAAGTGACTTCTCTTGAGTATGGGGTTTCTGTTGGGGATGATAGAAACGCTCTGATATTCAGTAGTTTTGATAATTCCATCAATGTGTGCATATACTAAAAACAACAATTATACAGTTTCAAATGGTTAAAATGGTGACTTTGAATAGTGGGTTTTCAGTTATAAATTTTTTATGCGTGTGAGACAGGGTCTTATTAGATAGCCCGGGCTGGCCTTGATATTCCTGCCTCAAACTCCCAGGTACTGAGTTACAGGTATTTGCATCTTGTCTAGCTTCTAATTCTTTTAAACTATGGACAATAATTACCTCAAAACCAGTGAGTGTACATACACTGTTAAAACTCACCCAACATGGCACTAAGGATTCATTCATGTTATTGTTTGTAAATTACATATCTGTGGGGAAAAAAACTAGATATAAGGAATCCCCACAAACACCAAAATCTACTTAGGGACAAACACAGCAGCCACAGCACATCTGTGCAGGGAAAGCAGAGGAAGGCAATGGGACATGTGACAAAGTCAAGCACAAGAGAGGCCCTAAATATCCAAGACATGTTGGTGCAAAATATAAGGAGCAGATTTTTTTCACAGCTGGAAGAATGTGCTTTACACACCCCTCGCGAGAGGTCCCTAGTGGGGTACGGAGGACCGTGAGCAGTTTGCACCTTATGGAGTCTCAAGATGGACCTACAAGGGCTCCTTTTAAGGACACAAATTGCGGGGCAGTGGAGATGAAGATGAGTGACAGTCCGTGCGACACAGCAGAGGAACAGCGCCACACTGTCGCAGCAAGCGAGTGCCGTATTCTCAACACTCCACAGAATAGAAGAGGTAGCTCTGCTGAGTCAGGGAGCTGCTCGGACCCACGCTTGCTCCCATAGGTGCTAGAGAGTAGACAGCACCAAAAGAGAACAGTGGAGTGCACATGCCAAAGGCATCATCACCATCACCATCATTTTTGAAGTTATTATTTAAGAGGAAGAAAGGAAATGAACAGACTAACATCTTTATAGACAACAAAATTGTAATACTCTTATTTCAACATGAGCTAGATGTTTTTGTTTGTTTTGAGACACAGGGTCTTGTTATGTTCATTCCCCAGCTAGTCTCAAACTCCTGGGCTCAAATGATCCTGCTGCTTCAGTCTCCTGAGTAGCTATAACTAGAATAAATGGCTCCGTGTGTGTGTGTGTGTGTGTGTGTGTGTGTGTGTGTGTGTGTGTGTGTGTTGAAGATTGAACTCAGGACCTCACACATGGCAGGCAAGTGCTCTAACACTGAACCACATCACTAGCCCCTTTGTGAAATTTTTGTTTTGAGAAAATCAGTTGATCATGCCGAACTGGAACCTGTGATCCTCCTGCCTCAGCCTTCTGAGGATACACCATGCCTGGCAATCAACAGCATTTTCAAATGATGCAAAACATGAAAGAATCAAGAACAACTCAGAAATGAGCTGGCAGACAGTGGTCACTAAGCACCACACAGTGACAGGTGCTGGGACAGCTGTCCAGCTGCATCCACAGCAAAGGCGCTTGCCCTAGAAGGCTGCTGGAAGTCTGTCCTTGGCAGTACCTTGGTTTATCCCCAGCCATAGACCCAGGTGCTAGGACAGAGGGACCTAAGCTAGGCAGCTGGTGTCATTGTCGCCAGACTTTTACAGATACCGGGACAGGGCGCAGGTGAGGGAAGGCAGGGCCACCCATGGTTCCAAAACATTCATAGCCTCTGAAAGAGGAGGCGCCCTGAGTCTGCAGAACCAGCTCCATGGTGAGCCATGGAGTACAGGCTTTTTGTTGTTTTTAAACAAGTGGCGGAAGGAAATCGTCCCAAACTCTGTCCTCCAAGGAAAGGGAAAGGGGCAGCTCCCCTGGACCCAGTGAAGGTCATTCACTAGTCCCCAGCTGGGGGAGCTGCTAGCTCAGAGAATGTGCACCAAGCGGTGGGGGGGGGGGGCAGGACCACCCTGCACAGACCCTGCCCTGTGTCCCTACTGGTGTGTGACAGCCTCCTACAGTGTGGGCTCTGAGCTCTGTGTCTAGGGCAGAACATGGGGAAGAAGGGCCTGCTGCGGTGACTTCTTGCTGTGGCCTGGATTATTTCAAGGATATGGGGCCATAGTGTCCTAGCAATCACTGTCAGATGTGCCCTGCCATCCCCTCTGAGATCCAGCAAGGCATGGTCATGTTGAAAGATGGTTAACGCTGAACCTCTCGCTTTGAGCAATTCTTCTTGCCTCCACCTCCAGAGCTTATGGCTTACAAGTCTGACATTTTTTTCTTCTTTACCCCTCCAGTCTTTATTTTTCACCCCCCCCCCGAAGGGCGGGCTGCCCGACAGAGCTCACCGGGTTGCATCTGCCCCTTGTCCCTCAGCTGCTTTTCCTTCTTCCCGGAAGGTGTTTTGTCATCATCCCTCTGATGAATGCTCTGTGGTCCCCAGCCTGCCCCATCCCAGGCTCTCCATCCTTGTCACCGTCCCTGGACATGCTGAGCCACGCAGACTGCTCTCCATTGCTTTAGACACAGCCCAACCCACTCGCACTTCATTCAGGCACCTGTTACTGCAAAAAGAAAAACTTCTTTTGTTCCTTTTAAAATTTCACAGAACAGAGATGCCTGCTTTTAAAAGCTCAAGATGTACCCTTCCAGTGAACATGCCCTCAGGATCACAGTATTTCTTGTTTGAGAAAAGATATAAACCAAAAAAACTTTAAAAAGAAGACAGATGAGGGGATAATTTTGTAAAAAATCAATAAGAGAAAAAGGAAAATCAGTTCAGGAATAAACATCAAACTAACAAGGGACACGTGAGCAAGTAATCACCATGCAGAGAAAAACAAGGAAAGATTTTGAAATACTAAACTGTCCTGTCTGGTTCATAATGAGACTAGAAGTCATCATTTTGTCCTAACAAGTAAGAAACTGAACAAACAGAAAATCAAGGAATGAAGGACTTTTGGAAGATTTGTCAGATAGTTAATGTCACAGGATAAAACCAGCAATAAGAGGATACAAGGAATCACAGCTCACCAGAGCAGAAACCAATGCGCAGGAACCTACGGGAACCAGCACCACAGTGGGAAAAGTGCGCTGTCGTGGATGAGCCACTGGAGGCTCGGCGCGATCAGATCTGAGGGTCACAGTTCCAGGACGGCCGGCTGTTAGGAAGGGTGCCCGCACGTTTGTAATTTTTACCTCCAGTCATCGAAGTGAAGATAAGAAAAAAACTTCCCTCAGGTTTTCAGTAGGGGAAGGAAAAAAACATTAATGATAAGGGAAAAGGAAAACAATGGTATAAATTTGAAATATTCCAGAACATTCTGATCAGAACAAGGCCTGCCCTCAAATAAAACTACTTTACCAGAGCCTAACAGACTGAGGTTTAGTTGGAGCCTAACAAATCCAGCCCCTTCTAACCATCATGTCCATTCTAAAGGGATAAAGCTAAAAAGCACAGGTGTAGTATATAGTCCAAAAGCCCAGAAGGAAGAGAAACAGGATGCGCCCTTCCCGTGAGCCATCAGTAACTGTGGGCTGAGAGGAGGAACAGGAAGTGCTGTTACAGTGAGACAGCTGGTGCACAGGCTGGGAGACAAAAAGAGCCAAGCACACACACACACACACACACACACACACACCCCGCATGCAACCAGCTGATTCAGAGGAACACAGACTGAGTAGATAGCAACTGAGGTACAAAAACAACTTAATGCTCATGTTGTTTGACTTTGTAGACCTAAAGTCAGTCATCTGAGCATCTATTTAGAGGATAACAATATGCAATATGGGAATTTTCTTGTCTTGCTTTTGAAATCCAATATTGCTCTCACTGTTTTGTTTTACTCTGTTTGAGTGTTTTGTTTTATTCAATGTTTTGTTTTAGTTTTATTCTGTTCTGTTTTGTTTGATTTTATTATGTCCAATGGTATGGGCACCAATTTTGAAGATAACAAGAGGCCTTATAGTAGCAATGGTTGATTTCCTATTATTTTATTTTGAAGTCCGGTATCACTTTCACCATTTTGTTTCAATCAGCTTTATTCTGCTTTATTTTGTGATCAGCTTTATTCTCTGTATTTTGTTTGGTTTTATTCTCTTTTAAAAAAAAAAAAGAAAGAAAGAAAAGAAAAGGGGCCCCAAATCACCGAAACACACAGACCTGATCACAGGTCTCCCCCAGACCCTTAAAATCCATCAGGAAAGACCTACCTGCCACAACACCTTTCACCCAGTGCCTCAGGATTGGCTATCAACAGAAGCATTGCAAGGCATACTACATGGAGTGGGGGAGAAAACAGTTTGAAGACACAGAGTAAAAACCAGAAATAGAGTTATATGTTTGAAATGTTTGACTTTTCAGCCCATAAATTTGAAATAACTGTACCTTCATCTGCTAAAGGGACTAATGGCAAAAATGGACAACATGCAAGAACAGATGGGTAAAGGAAGAAAGGGGAACAGAAAAAAAATATGTATACACAGGGTAGTTAACATAGTTATACAGCTAATTTCTCTTATTCATTGAAAAGAAAGGTTTTTGCTAATATGCTTTGGATAAGATATCATGCCTCTGTCTTTAGTCTGAATAACTGCTACAAAGACAACAATATGCCATGTTTTTTGTCTTTTTGAGACAGGGTCTCACTATGCAGTTTAGACTGACCTTAAGCTCACTTTGTAGCCCAGGTTGGTCTCGAATTTGCAACAATCCTCCTGCCTCAGCCTCCCGAGTCCTGGAATGACAGGCCTACACCACCACACCTGGCTTGTATTAATTATTGTAACTATCCTACTAACCTGTTTTAAAACTCTGTTTCATTATTAATTTTAAATTTTTTTCTCTTTAAAATTAAAAAAAGAGCAGATGGGCAATATATTGCATCAGCAAGCAGAAACACTGAAAGGACACCCAGGATTTGGAGGCAGATTTGTTTACATCAATGGGCACTGATTAGGATCATTCCCGGAATATCAGGCCCTGATTTCTGGTGGTCTAAGGCTTATATGAGATAAACAAGCAGGAGAAGCAGAGGCAGAATGGCTTGTCAACTGAGGATTGGTTCTTACAATATGCATCATAGTGATCAGCTATGTAAGACAGTGATCAGCCATTTCTAGGAGACAAAACCAACCAGAACTGGAACAGAAACTATTACCTGAGCAACCTAAAAACTGAAGTAACTGAGGCTGGGAAGGGGGCATTTTCTGTTACAATATAACAAAACTGCCAGGGATCAAAAACACCCTAAGAGAAGTGAAGACCGCCTTAGGAGAGACTGTTAGTAAACTGGACATGACCAGTGAGAAACAATCCCTGAGCTTATTGGTAAAATCAACAGAAATGTTCAAATCTGAAAAGTGAAGAGATAAAAGACTGGAGAAATGGAACAGAATGTACCAGAACGGTGGGACAACTACAAAAGGTACAATATATATGTGGAACAGGACACCAGAGGAGAGAAAACCATGAGACAGAAGAAACATTTGAAGCAATAATAACTGAACATTGCCTTCTACTCTATGTCTAACACCACCCCACAGCTCCAGGGAGATCAGAGAACATCAAGTAGAATAAATGCCCCTCCTCCCCAAAACCTATGCCTATACCCCAAAACTACACATCGTATTCAAATTGAAGAAAGAATCAAAACAAGGAAAAGCACCCTACTTATAAAAGATAAGAATTAACATATATCCAACATCTCAAAACAGAAAGAGAATAGAATATTTAAAGTATTATTGAAAGAAAGACAATGACCTTGAATTATCTTGAAGTATCTTTCAAAAATGAAGTAAAAATACTTTCTCAGACAAACAAACATTAAAGGAATTTGTTGCCAGTAAATCTGCCTTGCAAAAAAATGTTACACAGAGTCCTTCTGAGAGAAGGAAGTTCTATAGGTTCAAATTTGGGGACTATGTCACACCCAACAGATGAAGCCATTACCAGCAGGCGTGGCAGGGAACCACAGAAGAATAAAACCATGTCCATCTGCATCACCCACCCCAAGAGGCGGGACCACACTGGCATCTCCCCCACCTGTTTGGAGAGGCACAACCAGACTATCTCCACCTCCTAGCAGCCCACTCCTCCCTTCCCTTTAAGTCCTTTGTTGCTCCCTCACTTCCTGCTGATTCTGCTCTCCAAACTCAGCCCACCGCCCCCACCAGGAGTGAATAAACAGCCACAGTTGTTTATACAGAGGATTCTCAGGTGGTTTCTTTCCTCTCCACACGTTTAACATACATGGTCCTGAAATCCAGGATAAGTTACCCTTCATTCACTTCATTAGAGGGTTTTTGAGCCTATCTCAAGCCCCTAGTGTCTTAGTAAGGCCACCGGGTGACTTTGACTTTTCAGACTGCACCCCAGACACGCCCCAACAGCTTCAGATCAGGTAAGACTCCCCCCCTCCCCTCTCCGTGCTCTTCCCTCCGTCTCCAACATCCTCCCCTTGCCACCATTTGTCTGGAGGCACATCCCTGAGACCAGCTGTGGGCCACTGAGAGCCAATCACCCCATCCATGTTCCAGTGCTGGGGTCTCAGGCTGCACAGTCCCAGTGCCAAGCACCTACTCCCGGCATGCCTGGCCCACCCTACCTGAGCCTGCTTACCACCCTGACATGCCCGGAGGCACAGCAGAACAAGCACATGGTGCCACCATAGATGTCAAGATCCAACCGGCACTCATGCACACGACGGGACCATAGCACCTAAACACAGAGCCCGTCTGGAAGCTGCCCACAATGCCTGAGTCCCTCCATCTGCACAAGCACACCAGAGCTCAGCCCAGGTAAAGAAAACAGGGGCCTCCTCCTCACCTCACCCTGTGCTGCCAGACCGCCCCGTGAAACAGGCCACGCCCATTGCCACGCCCCCACCGCATCTGCTCTGGTGCCGCTAGCCAGCCACTATAGCTGCCTGGCTCCATGAGCAAAGTGGTCTGCACCCGGCCCAAGCGCACCCAGGACTGCCTTCTGAAGGAGCACAGCAGCTCATGGTGCCATAGGTCCAGGCTGCTGGGCTCGGGCTGCCAGGGCTACATGCTCCTCTCTCCTCCACCGTCCACCCTCCCAACCTCCCCTCCACCACACTGCCGCACACTCTGTCCAGATTACAGTTTTGCCTTGACCTCTGCCCCTCTCCACTCTCTGCACAAAGTAACAAAAGCAAGAGTCCGTGTTCCTCTCCCAGGTCAGCCAGGATCTGAGAGCTTTCTCTTCAGACTCTTAAAACTCCAGTTTTTCTCCAACTTACCAAAAGTTAACTTTAAACCTCTTGATTAGAACCACCCTTCCCTCCAGGAGGTTAAATTAACAAAGATTACAACCGTTTGCCTTTTATAGGGGAAAACAGCTATCAAAAAAAAATTCACACTGCAGTTTACATATTCTAACTAAGACTGATATAACCAATCTTCTCTTCTGGATGTTCAGCTAAAGGTTAGAGACCAGAGCTACTGAAATAACTGGGCCAAAAACAGCCAATATTTTGGCCCCAGCCCTCCAAGGTCAGCATAAACCCAGGACATGAGAAAAACTTTTTCTATAGGATCCTGCAATTTTGGGAAGTCACCCAATCTCCTGAGCAGGGAGACTGCTAGATCCCAGAAGACAGAGATCAACAAATGTACAGTGTGCCAATAGAGGGTTGGTGTGAGAGAAAAATTTATCATGCTTTCATGGAAAGCAACATGGTCAAGCAAGATCTGAAACACTCAGTAGAAAAGTATGATCAAAAGAGATAAATAGCCAAATGTGCTAGTGCACACCTGTAACCCCAGCTCTCTCAGAGGCTGAGGCAGGAGGCTCACTGTGAGTTTGAAGCCAGCCTGGGCTACATAGTGAGTTCAAGTCCAGCCTGAACTACATAGTGAGACCCTGTCTCAAAAAGAGAAAGAGAGAGAGAGACAGAGATAGAAATAAACTTTTGCCATCTGTGTGTGCCCTCCAAAATAACAGTTATTCATTGCAGAGGACATCTCAACTGGTCTCTCTCCTCAATAAAAAATGCATAAAATTAATGAGACAAGTCATCCTCTAAAACCAGATGCCCTTAGATATTTTGACAGCAGCACAAGGAGATTATAAAGGCTAAACATTGTGAGTATATTCCTGGCACTTTTGTTAATATCTCAGTGACTACTCAGATATTAAATGACAGGTTAATACCATGTTGGATTCTAAAACCCCCTGGACATTCTCCTTACCTTCTTTGTGGGAAACTACTACTGGTTCCTCCTGATAAAAATAATTTTGGTTATATTTGTAATAGCCTTGCTGGCTTTATTGTTTGGCCAATGCTTACTTAATTGTTTCTTTGGCCTTGTCCTCCAGATTTAACGCTCTAAGCCTACTCAAGGTTAGAGCACTTGACATCTACTGAGGGCCTTTCGATAGCCCCTCAGGAGACCAAGCACAATGATGACCCCCTTCAGCCTGAAGCAGCCGGAACAGTCATCCCCCCCTACCCCCTCACAGAAGTTCAAGATACCTCTTCAGAAGGGGGAGTATTACAGACAGCTAGATCAGGTATAGGCAGTCAGGTAGGACTGGGCCCTCCAGAAAATCGAAACAAAAGGTAAAAACACACCACAACTGTGGCCAAAGACACATCAGTTAGAGGCTAGGCCTCAAGATAACAACAAAAGGACCAGGCCTCTATACTCCCTAAGGGGTGACCTAAACGTTTCAGTTTTTCAGGCAAGGTCATATAGTCCTGTTTTATATGTGCTGCATTTAGACTCACTTAAAAAATATCTGAGGGGATATAGCTCAGTGGTATAAGTGTCTGCCTGGCAAGTACAAGGTCCTGAGTTTGATTCCCAGTACCAAAAATAAAAATAATAATAATAATAAACATCATCTGAGGGCCAGGGATATAGCTTAGTGACATAAGCACCAGCCTGGCAAGAGTAAGGTCCTGAGTTCGATTCCCAGTACCACCCCGCAAAAATATCATCTGGTGGACTTTGATACTAGCTACATGATAATTTTAGAAAATGTTATAAAATGAGTCCTCTTATTAAAACTAATTTAAGTTTTAAATTATACTTACCTATTAATAAATCGTGGGGCCCCTTCCATTATTTCAGCCTTTATATTTTTATGTGCATGTAAAAACTGATGGATGTGACTTTATTGACTTGTAAATCATGGTTGCTAGGCAAAGAGTATAAATTCAACCTGTGAGCTTCAAAGACAAGAAAATTTCATGTAGTTTTTTTTTCTCTAGATAAGGTCTCACTATATAGCCCATGATGACCCCAACCTCACAAAGATCCACCTGCCTCAGCCTCCTGAGTGCTAGATTTACAGGTGTGTGTTGCCACGCTTGGAGACACAGAAGTCTCAGATTGGACTTTAAACAAAATGTAGCCTTGTCTGGCTACTAGAGGGGGCTGCCTAGATGACTACATAGACAAGACAGATGTCTGGGCTTCTTTGCGCTAGGACCCAGGACCAAATTCCTCTAAGCCCTTGTTTGCTTCTGTCTGTCTCTAGAGACGATCTCTCTCACAAGGTGAAAAGTGCTCCAACTATTTCCAACTTTCTCTCTGATGTTTTTCCATTCTGCAAAAAATTTAAAACAATGGCTTATATCTCTTGTTCATTAGTCTTGTTACCAATGCTTCCTTTATTAAACATGACTGTTACATCTCAAATCAATTATAATTTATGCTAGAGGTCCCCAGGGGCCCTCAACCAGCCCCTTCCCAGATCTTCTTGGCTTAGTTACTGAAGACTGAAGCTGCCCAGAGGCTGTGGAGGCCCCTGGAATATCTCAGACACTGAACTCTGGGGAACTCTTGCAGCAGAAGGTAAGTCCATCCTATTTTTTAATCGATCCAAGTACCTGCCACTCAACTGTGCCTCCCTTCCAAGGACCAAGTTCCTTAATCACTATTACTGTTGTGGCAATTGACAGTAAAATCTCCAGTCCCTTACCTCCCCCAGTCTGATGCCAATTGGGTTAACATCTTTTTTGCACATTCCTTTTTTAGTCATCTCCACCAGTACTGTTCCATCTTTGGGTGAGACATCTTAACCAAGTTGTTAGCAATTTTTCACATCCCCAGGACACAACCAACACTTAGAGCCGCCATGATGACTCCCTCCCTGCCTTCCGTTATGTCCTATCATTTCCCTCATCTCAACCCCAGAGGCTGGGACACTCCCTCCCCATCCTTGGCTTCATTCAAACAACTACTTAAAATCCCTTTCAAGCTTAACCATTTCTACCCTGCCCAATGACAGTACTCCATCCCCAACCTGGCCTTATGGGGATTACAACATACCATGTCTCACCCACTGTGACACAGCCTCTTAATTCCTGTCAGCTCTCCTTAGAGCACTGCCATTCTCGTAGTACAAGAGCAGGTGGCTCTTACAAGGCTGGTGCAAGATCTCCACACGCCCGACCAGATTGCCCTTCCTATCCACACCGTGGTGCCTAAACCCTATGCACTTTCATCTTCCCTCACTACAGCTGCAACTCACGACTTTGTCTTAGATTCAAAAGATTCCTTTTTCACGGTTCCTACGCACCCTCCTCACAGCCCGTTTTGCCTTTACCTGGACAGACCCTGACACTCAGCAGTCCCAAGGGCTGAGCTGGACTGTTTCGCTACAGGATTTCTGGGGCAGCCCCCACTCCGTTGGTCAGGCCCTTGCCCATGATTTGCTTTCCTTTCACCCCCCATTTCTTTCAATTCATACAGTATGTAGATGACCTCCTCCTCTGCAGCCCAGAAAGACAACTTATTATTATAACATCCAGACTCAAAGAGGTACCGTGTAGCTCCCTCTAATGCTCAAACTTCTTCCCCATCCGTCACCCATCTGAACATCATTCTCCACATATATAGCCTCACCTAACCTCCAGACCACACGCACCTGATCTCCCGGGTTCCAACCCCCACCACCAAATAACAGCTCTCCTTTCTCGGTGTAAGAAGATATTTCCACCTTTGGGCTCCAAGCTTTGCTTTCCTCACTAAACCCTTCTACAAACTCATAAAGGAAGACCCTACAGAGCCCTTAGATCACAAGACTTTTCCTCATTTGTCTTTTCAGACCTTAAAAGAGGCCCAGTTACCCACAGAAATGTGCAAACTCACTAGAAATGCCACATTCACTCTCTACTTACTCCATCGTCTTGGGATCTCAAGTCTTCCTACCCCCTCATACATGCTCCCTGCCCCTCTCCTGCCTTTCCACCCTTCTGCCCACTAGGACAGAGAGAGGGTTGCCTTACTTTCCATGCCATTTAAACCCAGCGCTGGTCACAGAAACACCCTCTAGATAGAACTGTCTTCCCTGGGTATTTGCAGGGAAGCCTGCCTTGGCCACTCACCCACATTCCATTACGGTCCTGAGTCCCAACTGGAGACGTCTGTGGTGGACCTCGTTGCCACTCTCCTTTTAACACACACGATGTGACGATTAGCTCTCTCTGCTGTCTATGGGAAATCTTTCTTCTTCAATTCCCCCTTCTACTTCCCAAGCCTGTCTCTTAAAAAACCTAAAACAAACAAAAAAACCCTAAAACTTCCACATTCCTGTTGATCTCAATCATCCAAAAAGGTAGAGAGAGATAACATCCTCTTCAAGGCCCACCTCACTAAGATCATGCTCTAGCTACATAAAGACTGGATTTCCCTGCTCCGTGTCACCCTTCTTTATATCCAAGCCACTCCCAGGAACCTTTGAGAGACACTTCATTTGAGCTTTTATATGGTCACGCATTTCTACTCAGGCCAAACCTTAGCTCAGAGGCCAGCCCTCTCACAGACTATCTCACAGTTCTGAAAAGGCCCAGAAAGAGATACAGGCGCTGGAGATTTAGCTCAGTGGCGTAAGCACCTGCCAGGCAAGGGCGAGGCCATGAGTTTGATCCTGGTACAAAAATAAAAAGCAAAAACAAAGAACACTGCTAACTCTCTCCTGACATCTGCCTTATAAAGACAATCTGGCTAACAGATGGGTTTTACTAAAAAATATATACATCTAGTTGCTACAGCCCAATTAGACATGACCCTTCCTGGTCATCTACAGTGCCCTGGCGATAGTCCACCTGTAAGACTCCCCAGAGGGTCCATCACTCCCAGGTGAAGCTGCGTCCCGCTGATAGCTCACCTGGCTGCTCATTGTGAAAATCACAAGTAACCTCCCCTACTTCCCCCAGGCTGACCCAAATTCCAGAAGATACATGAATGCCCTGCCCCTGTCTGTGCCAACACTTCGCTCACTTTCATTCAGGCTACCTTGATCTTCCTTGGTTTCACGCTCAGGCCCCCACCTTCCAGTCATTCCTTAGTAGATAAAAGATCTCCTTTTTCAGGACACTGTGTGATGTCTCCCCAGATGGGGTCAAATGATCCGCCTCTCTGCGCTCTCTTGCCCGGCTGCCCCTCCAGCGCCTCTTGCCCGGCCCCATGATTACACCCCACACTCCTCCTGATGGTCTCTGGCCATCCCTACAGGACCCTGAAGTTAACTCACTCCCTGATACCCTGGTCCAATCCATCCTTAGCCAAAATTACCAGCTTTATATCTCCATATCTTCAGCCACCTACACAGCCATTCCAGTCGCTCCCCAGGTCTGTGTCCTGAAGAACTCTCTCCTGATTAAGGCGTCTATGCCACTGACACGTCCTACACGAAGAAGCCTTGAGAAACAGTGCCCACTTCCCCTACTCTTTTTCTTTTAAACAACAGAGACAGAAATGCCACACCCAAAAGGTGAGGCCATTAAGAGCAAGCATAGTGGGAAACCACAGAAGAACACAGCCACATGTATCTGCACCACCCAGCCTGAGAGACGTGACCACACTCATGTCTCCCGCCTGCCCATTCAGAGAAGCTATGCTATCCCCACCCTTAGACTCCTCAGGGCTCAAACCCCTCCCCCCCTTTAGATCCTTGGTCCTACGCTCTCTTCCTGTTGATTCTGTTCTCTGAATTGGACCCACTCCCACAAGAGTGAATAAACAGCCATGGTCGCTTATATAGAGCTTTCTCAGGTGGTCTCTCTGCCCTCCGCACCTTTATCAATCTATATGAAGAAAGAAAGAACATCAGGGAATAAATAGGTAAAGATAAAATAAAAACTTTTTTATTCTTAGTTGGCACAACAGTACGATTTGTTTAATATTATAATAGTAACAATGTATTTAATAGCACATAGTAGTTATTTAGTATAATATTACCAATGTACTTGATAATTATAGCATCTATATAAGTGAATGGCAGCAATGATACAAAAGAAGGAAAAACAGGAATATGCAGTAGCTATGAAACACTTGCAGGATCCATGAAGTACTATAGACTTACTTGTAAGTGAACATGGTTTGAGTCTAAATATACATTACACACTATAGAGCTGCCAAATCAAAGCTGGGTGTAATCTCAGCACTCTGAGAAGCTAAAGCAGGAGAGGCAAAAGTTCGAACCCAGGTTGGGCAATTTAGCAACTTAGTGAGACTCTGAATCAAAATAAATAAAAAGGAGATAGGGATGTAGCTCAGTGAAAAGGATCGGGACTCAACCCCAATTCTTGAAAAATAGATAAATATCCACTTAACGTGCTAAGAAAGCATAGGAAATGGAATCATATAAAATTTCAGTTCAAACGACAAAGGGAAGAAAAGTGTTGTGGTGGATTAACTAATGGTCAGCTTGTAACGCCCGGCTGAATCAGCACGGTGCTGGGTGTGGAGGGCCCACCTGAGGACTTGCCAACAGCATAAAAGGAGAACCGGACGGGAAGATGGTGCGCCGTTGACTCTCCTGGAGAAGCATGTTGTGCTGGTTTTCCTGACATGAAGTCAGCTGTTCTCACTGTTGGAGGAGCCTGGGTCCTCACTGTCACTGAGGATGGCTGAGGTTCTCTTTGGGGGGAGTTCTGGTCCTTACTTTGAGCATGTTTCCTGGCTCTGGTGCAGATCCCTCAACCTGTTGGCACAGAGCCTTCATTCTACAGGCACAGATTTTCTAGCTTCCACTGCTGACCTTTGGGCCTTCCCAGTGCAGATCCATGATACAGACTTAGATGAGACATTGTCACGGTTTCTAGGTCTCCAGCTGGACTCATGGAAGACATTGCCATGGGCTCTAGGTTTTCATCTGGATTCTTTGGGTCTCTAGTGCGTGGACAACTCCTCTGAATTTGATATTTTTGGGTGAATATTATTAAAAAATCCTATACAGTTTTTGTCCTGTATTAAATCTATTCCCTTGCAAACCCTTTTTACAACAGGAGTGAGTAACAATAATAGGAATAAATTACAGTAGCCATTGATGATTTCCTATTTTCTTGTCTTAAAGTCCTGTATTGCTTTCATTGTTTTTGTTTGGTTTGATTTTATTCTGTTCTGTTTTGTTTGGCTTTATTATGTCTTATGGTAGGGGCAGCTATTTTGCAGGTAACAAGAGGCATTATGATAGGTATTGTTGATTTATTATCCTGTTTTGAAGTCCTGTATCACTTTCATCATTTTGTTTTGGTTCTTTGGTACTGGAGATCAAACTTAGGACCACACGCCTGCCAGGCAGGCGCTTGTGCCACTGAGCCAACCCCCTGCCCTCATTGTTTTGTTTTAATTGGTTTTATTCTGTTTTATTTTCTTTGGTTTTACTCTCTTTAAAATAAAAAAAAAAGGGATCAGGGATATAGCTCAATAGCATAAGCATCTGCCTGGCAAGCACAAGGTCCTGAGCTCAATTCGAAGTACCAAAAAATTAAATAAGTAAATAAATAAACAAAAAAATAGGAACAAAGACAAAGGCAACAAATACTTCACACATTAACAAACAAAGTGGGTATTAGTCCAACACAGCATCTTCCCTTAGATAGCATTTCACTTTCTATGGATTCAGTTACCCAGGGTCAACCATGGTCCAAAAATATTAGTGAAATAAAGAATTTCCAAGTTTTCAATTGTGCTTTGCTCTGAGAAGTATGATGAAATCTTGAACTCTCTCTCCATCCTGTCTAGGACATGAATCATCACTTTGTCTTCTGTATCTTTTGCTATATATACTACCCACCACTAGGCACTTGTCTTGATTGTCTGATTGACTGTGACAATAGTGTAGTGCCTAGTTCAGGAATGAAGATCAATACTAGTCTAACACTATGTCACAATGCTCCCACCACTTACCTCACTTCACCTAATCACAGAGGCACTCTGTCATCCTACATTATCACAAGAAGTTTGACAACAGAGAAGGAAAAGAGAGTATACTCATAAAACTTTTATTAAAATACAGTATAATGCTATATTTTATAATTAGTTATTGTTAATCTCTTATTGTGCCTTATTTATAAATACAATGTTAGCAAGTCATGGGCTGGGAGAAGAACCATGAAGCCAATCCTTTCTCATGAGCCAGCCAGCGCACAGGCTGGGAGACAAGAATACCACTACCACCACCACCCCTAAGTAACCAGCTGATTCACAGGAGCACAGGCTGAGATGATAGCAACTGAAGTAAAAACGAAAACTTAAAGCTTCTCTTGTTTGATTGACTTTACAGGTTTAATGCCAGTAGTCTGAGCATCTATTTAGAGGATAACAGTATGCAATATAGCAACTATGGGGGATTTCTTTCTGTCTTGCTTTTGAAATCCAATATTGTTTTTGCCGTTTTGTTTGGTTCCATTTTATTGTTTTGTTTGGTTCCATTTTATTGTTTTGTTTTATTCCCTTTAAAATAAATTTAAAAAAATAAAAAGTATTTAGAATTTTATCATAGTTATATATGATAAGAAAAACATACACGTAGGGTTTGGTGCTATCTGTATTGTTAGATGCTCAGTGAAGGTCTTGGAATATGTCCTTCATGAGTAACAGGAGGATCACTGCATATCAATAATCACAATAAATATCAACAGTCTAAATATACCATTTAACAACAGAGATTGTCAGAGTGGCTGAAAAACAAGACTGATTTAACTATATGTTATATGTAAGAAACCTACTTTTAATATAAAGATACATATAAGTTAAAAGAATGGATAGGTTTGCAAATGATTTCCTGGATATGACACTAAAATCACATACAACTAAATGTAGCTACATTGTATTACATTAGATTTAAAATTCCTATGTCCCAAAGAAACAGCCAAAAGATTGAAAGCAAATATTTGGAAATCATTCATTGGATGAAGAATTAATACATATAAAGAATTTTTATAACTCAGCAACAATAAAACTATGTAAAATGGCCAAATTATTTGAACAGACATTTCTCCAAAGATTATATATAAATATCCAACAAGTATATGAAAATATGCTCATCATCAACTAATCCTTAGAGAAATGCAAATCTGAATCACAATGAGATAACATTTCATGCCTATGGGGAATGAGTACTGTCAAAAAAGAAGGCGGTCCTAGGTGAGGTGGCACATACGTGTAATCCCAGCACTCAGGAGGCCAAGGCAGGAGAGTCACCATAAGTTTGAGGCCAGCCTGAGCTACATAGTGAGTCCAAGCCTAGCCCAAAATATTGAGTGAGAACTTGTCTCAAAAAACAAACAAACACAGCAGCTCCAGAACTCCCACCGTGGAGGAACTCAGGACACAGCACACAAATGCAGTTTTCCCGCCCTCTCAGTAGGAGGCCCCTGGCCTGAGCTGGGAGGAGAACCAGCAGCCCCAGAGCTCCGACCTTGGAGGGACTCAAAGGCGCATCCCAGAAAGGCAATTTGCCCGCCCTCTGGGTAAACACCCCTAGCAGATTCTGGCCGGAGAAGAATCACTCAGCGGCTCCCATGAACCCTCCCACCCCCCACCCCCGCCTCATTGGCAAGTGAGAGCCAGAGATCTAGACATCTCTTGAGAGGTTGACCATATGCAATGTAGCAAATAGGAGGGATTTCCTTCTATCATCTCTTTGAAGGCAAATATTGTTATCACTGTTTTGCTTTGTTCTGATTAATAGTATTGCTCTATTCAATGTTCTGTTTTGATAAGTTCTAGAATGTCCTGTATTTTCTTTGATTTGGCTATACCTGATTGAAAGAACAACTGCTATGAAGGGAATGGGATGTACTATGGTACCTATTACTGTTATGCCAGTAACCTGTTGAGGGTCTCTGTACCAATTTAACTGCACGGTCTCAGTTGGCTTTGTTCCATCTTGTTCTGTTGTATTTTGCTACTTTCAAAATAACAAAATTTAAATAAATAAATGAATAGTAAATAACAAAACAGATCAGTAAGGTACTGAACAAGCTGAAACATGATATAACTAACCAGATAATGGACTTGAAAAAAAAAAAGGAGGAAAAGAAAACACTCTTAAAGGATATAACTGCATGTATGTTTAAGTGTGTAGGATTGATAACATGTTGCTAAGTTTTTTTTTAAAGCATTTGCCTTTTTGTTTCTTTACAATTTGCGCTTTTGCTTATATATATATATATATATATATATATATATATATATATTTTTTTTTTTTTTATAGGTACCAGGGATCGAACTCATGACTGCATGCCTGCAAGGCAGGCGCTTATGCCACTGAGCTAAATCTCCAGCCCTTTGTTGCTAAGTTTTTGTTGGATTGTTGAACAGAAATGTTTGCAGCCTCACTGTTTGAATGTCCACTTTGTATGCTTTAATTTTGTAACTTGAACAACTATATCTAGAAGACAATATGTAATTTATCAGCTAGTGATTTCTTACTGTTTTTCTTTTTCTTTGAAATTCTGTATTGTTTCTTCCCTTTTTTTCTGTTTTGCTTTTTTTCTCTTTAAATAAAATTTAAAACAAACAAACAAAGACAAAAAATAGCAAATACAAGTAAGAATGTGGAGAAACTGAAGTCTTGTATACTTTTGGTAGAAATGTAAAAATGGTATAGCTACTATGGAAAACAGTATTGTGAGTCCTCCAAATATTAAAAATAGATTTAACATATGATTCAGCAAGCTCACTTCCAGACATATATCCAAAAAATTGAAAGCAAGATACTAAAGAGATATTTAAGTAATCAGTTTCATAGCAGCATTATTCATAATAACCAAGAGGCAGAAACAACCAAAATGTCTGCCAATGAATGAAAGGATAAACAAATGAAGTAGTCAAGATTATAGAGTTGGTAAAAGTGATTAAGTGGTTAAGACAGTACATCTCACCAGGCATGATGGTGCACACCTGTTATCCCAGCACTCGGGAGAAAGAGGCAGCGGGATTGCTGTAAATCCAAGGCCAGCCTGGACTACATAATGAATCTAAGGCCAAATTGAAGTACATAGCAAGACCCTGTCTCAAAACTCCCACCCCCCCACAAAGGTAAATTTTATGTTTTTATCAAAATTAAAATAATCCATAAATAAAATAATTGAAAAGGTATATCACACAAATAGTAATGAAAAGAAAGCTAGAGAAGTTATATCATCAGGCAGAATGGAAAAAGAAAAATTATCAAGAATAAAAAAGGTCATTTTATGATGATGAAGGGGCCAATTCTTCAACAAGACATAGCAATCTTTAATGTGTAAGCACCTAATAGCAGACCATCAAAATATATAAAGCAAAAAGTGATGGAACTTCAGAAAAAAATAGATGAATCCACTAGTGCAGCTGAAGATTTAAAGACCCCTTTCCAGGTAATGGACAGACCCAGCAAGCAGTAAATCAGCCAAGGCAAAGTTTTACTCAACAGTACCATCAAAACACTGAAAATAACTGACATCTATAGATTATTCCATCCAACTGAATTTGTATTACTCTCCAGCTCACATGGGACATTCACTTAGGCCACATTCTGGGTGTTAAAATACACCTGGAACAATTTTTAAAAGTATAATTCACTATATGCTCTCAAACCACATGGAGCAGACACATATATAAAGATTAAATAACATACATCTACATAATACATAAGTCAAAGAAGAATTTCTTTTTTTGTTTTTGTTTTTATTTTTGTTTTTGTTTTTGATGTTGGGGATGGAGCTCACGACCTCACACTTGCCAAGCAGGCGTCTATGCCACTGAGCTAAATCCCCGACCCCTAAGAATTCCAAGTGACATTTTAAAATATTTTGGATTAAATGAAAATACAACTATCAAAATTTTGGGATCTGATGAAAGAAGTGCTAAAAAATCTATAGAGTTAATAATTATATTAGAAAATAAATATTTAAGGCAATAATCTAAGCTTCTATCTTTTTTGGGAAATTAGTACGACAAATTAAATCCATTATAGGGAGAAGGTAAGAAGCCATCAAAATTAGAACAGGTATCAGTGAAACTGATAACAGGAGTGCAATAGAGAAAAATCAGTGTAACTAAAAGCTGACTCTCTGAAGGAATCAGTAAAGTTGATCAACCCCTAAGGAAAAAGAGAAAACAGAGATTGCTAATACCAGAAATGAAGGAGAGGACATAACCACTGATTTCATGGATATTAAGGAGATTTTTCTAGAAAAGAAATTCTATAAACAATTATATGCTCACAAATTTGATAACAGAGAAGAAATAGATCATTTCCCTGAAAGACAAAATCTTCCAAAACTCATACAGGAAATATACAATCTGTTAAATAAATCGAATTAACAATTAACAATGTTCCAAACCAGGAATTGATGTGTTCACTAGTGAATTCTATGAAACATTTAGAAAAGAAATTATACCAATTCTCTACAATTTCTTCCTGAAGATAGGAATGGAGAGAATATTTCTTAATTTAGGAGATCAAAATTACTCCAATCTCAAAGCCAGACAAAGATAATACAAAGAAAAGTAAATAAATAAAAGGCACACATCTATATCTCCCATACAAAAATCTTCAACAAAATATTAACAAATTGGACCTAAAATATATGAAAAGAATTATACCCAATAATCAAGTGAGATTTATTCTGGGCATGCAGGGCTGGTTCAACATACTAAAATAATATAATCAACAGGCTAAAGAAAAAAATGACCACATAAGTAGATGCAGAAAAGGCATTTAACAAACCAATAATACCCACTTCTGACTTAAAAACTCAGAGACCTAGGCATAGAGGAGAACTTTATCAACTTAATAAAGAACATCTGTAAGAAGTTAACTTGCATGGTATTTAGTGGGGTTACACTAACAGCTGCTCCACTAAGACCAGGAATAAGACAATGATGTTGCTGACATCTCTCCATTGCCTTGGATAAGAAAAAGGAAATAAAAGGTATAAATATTGGGAAGGAAGAAATACAGCCATCTTTGTTCACATACAGCATGGTTGTTTCTGTCTAGGATCTTAAAGAAATGACAAAAAATAAAATAAAAAATAAAAAAAGCTCCTGGAACATGTGAGTGACAGACAGCAAGTCTTCAGGATACAAACTCAGTGCTAAAAGGTCAGTTGGTTTCTTGCACGTCAACTGAACAAGCAGGAACTCTGTACCTCCCACTCAATCTTACTGTGAACTCGAAATTATTCTAAAAATAGTCTACTTATAAAAGAAATTTTAGAAGTGATGAAATTATTAGAAGGGAACTAACAAATATTGAAGATAAGCAAAAAAAGAGTCAATATCTAATTAATAGGGATCTTCAAAGAAGAAAACTAAAGAAAGAGAATGGGACAAGAACCAAAAACTAATATAAGAGAACTGTCCTATTGGATATGGTGGCGAATGCCTGTAGTCCCAGCACTCAGGAAGCTGAGGCAGGAGATCACTGTGAGTTTAACTCCATAGTGAAACTCCATAGCAAAACCCTGTCCCAAAAAAAACAAAAGAAAACTCTCCTGATTTTTTTTTTTAAAAGATTCTGAAATTACATTTTAAAACGCAACACCCCAGCACCCAGGAGGCTCAGGAAGGAGAATTAACTTGAGCCCAGGAGTTTGAGATCAGCCTGGGAAACTTAGTGAGATCCCAATACAAAAAAAAAAAAAAAAAAAAAAAAAAAAAAAAAAAAAAAAAAAAAAAAAAAAAAAAAAAAAAAAAAAAAAAAAAAAAAAAAAAAAAAAAAAATTAAACAGGAAACAAAACAATAGGCCATGTGCCTAAGAATACTGACAACAAATGACTCGTATTATAAAATATTCTAATGATATTACTAGGTTTTGAGAAAGAAAGAGAAAAAGAAAAATTCCTTTAGATTCCTAAGCAAAACTGTTAATGAACAATAACAGAAAGATAATTCCATCATTGTGAAGAATTTCTATGCCAATAGTCTCCCAGAAGCAAACAGAAGACATATTTAAGATATTCAGAGAAAGAAAACATGAATCAAAGATTTCATAAGCAGCAAAACTGACATTCAAATATAAAGGGCATAAGCTGTTATCAACACGCAATAAAGATAGGGTATATTGGTCCCAAGAGCTTTCCTGGAGAAATACAGTAAATCAGCTTTGGTCAACAAAATGACTAAAGAAACATTTAGCAAAAGGCTGGTGATAAGTAATAAATATATTATACAATATATTAAGCGAGTGCTAAAAGGAAAAGATTATACTGTAGATGAACTGTAAAGACTCTGTGTGTGTGTGTGTGTGTGTGTGTGTGCCTTGATTTGGCATTACTGAGGATTGAAGCCAGGACCCCAGGCATGCCAGGCAAATGCTGCATCATTTAACTTTACTTTAACCTTCCTCAATAATGTTAAATGTATCATTTAACATTGTACTTTAACCTTCCTCAATAATAACATTGGTGGTGGTCATGTTACTATTATTACCCCGAGGGTGTTTTTTGTGAATGTAGGATGAAGTAAATGCATGATTATAGTACATTCTCATTCTGCCTTATGTTCTTAAGAAACAAGAGTCTTCATGTGGAAGAGAGGAGGTACAGATGTAATATGGAAGAGTTTGAATGTCGTAACTCTGTGTGAGTGGGCCAGGGATTTAACTCAGTGGCGCAGCACCTGCCCTGGCAATTGAGGTCCTGAGTTTGATTCCTGTACGAGAAAAGTAAAAATAACTCTGTGGTTCGGAATTAGAAGAATCAATATGAACTTATGAAATATTTAACATTTAAAAAGAAAAAGTGTATTATACACACACACACACACACATCTCAGTTCTGTTCACTAAACGAGCCCGAAACTGATCATCCCCAGCACACAGATTGAAATAACTTTTTCCCTGGAATAAAATGAGGACTTGCTTCTTGGGAAAAATTGCTCTTCCCTATCTGGAGTCAGGAAATGTAGACAGACCTGGAACATCTTGTCATACGAGATAAAGAGTAAGCTGCCTAAGGGTTAGCCATGATCTAGAGAAAACTTGAAGAGGTTTCCACCAATCAAAGATGGGACAATTTGAGCTTCAATAAAGATCATTGTAACTGGTTAAATTCCATCGATGAGTTAATGATTATATTAAAATTTATTTTTTAAAAAATGAATGGGGAACCTTAAGAGGATGATATGAAACCAATTCATTATCTTAAATGAAACATTTATTCTCCTTTCTCACATAAACTGTATCATAGGTAATCAAATAGTAATGAGGCTATGTGTTTCTTTATAGTGAAGAAGAAATTAAAGAATTAGACTGTCACCATTTTGTAATCCCCAATGAATTAATAAATTTAAGCACTTAGCATTCATGGCTGCTATCATCACAGAAAGAGAGGGAATCGGGCATTCTGTGCCTCCTAGTGAAAGAGCACATATCACTGTAGTCTTGCCAAAGGTACTGAACTCAAGTCTAATCAGACCTCTGAGTGCAGCTGTCCATGTGCTAGAAATAAAAATGACTGGAACAATGTGGTAAACCACATTTGTGCACCAGCAAAAACGACTGTTTGTAATTATACATCAAACAGTGCAGTTCTTCCATAGATAAAAGAAATAGGTGAAGGATACTGTATATTAAGAGAGATCTAGAAGATGCATAATAATTTTTGAATGGGCAAGACTAAACTGTCTCGTCTAAAGATGTTCACATAGGTGATGAAATGACAAAATAATATAAGGAAGCAATCACCATAAAATCCAGGATAAGGATCACTGCTTCTTATGAAGTTATAGGGTCCAGATTTCCCTGCCTGCCCAAAATAACTAACATACAGGCCAAATATACAATGGGAGAAAAGACTCTGTTTTCAGACATTGGATATCTGGATTAACAAAGAGTTACCCCAGAGAGAGGGGTAATAAATGGCGCATGCCCTCATTACCCCAGCTTGCGGCATCTGCCCAGTCTGCATCAGAGCTCAAAGGACACCCAGCAGCCTCCCCGAGTTGAGGAGACAAAGTTGAAGTTTCAAGGAGCCGGGGAACTCAAGTCCACAGAGCAAGATGCCAGAGAGAAGAGGGGCGCAGAGATAGCACTGGAGACCCGGAGGTACCGCTAGGTCCTCAACAGCAATGCATGTGGGGAAACGGCCCAAACCACACCAAAGGAGCAGGATGAACATTTTTAGGGACTTACACAGAACAGGAGAAATCCACGGTCTCACCCACCATAGTAGAAAAACTTGATTTGTGAGTTATTGAGTAATGAAACAAAAATCCACCCCAGAACAAAAGTTGGTCTGAGCTCACTTAACGCTTAAAAGCAAACCCCAAGATGATCAAACAATTTCCAAGTAACTTAACTGCATCTTAGAAAGAAAATCAAGAATGTTTGCAGGAATGTAAACCATCCAGCACCCCACATGGCAAATTCACAATGCCTGGATCCAATAAAAAAAATTACCCGACACAAAGAGGAGCAGTAAAATGTAACTGATAATAGGAAGACGAAGAAAGAACACAAATGATAGAATTAGTAGACAAGGGGGTAAAATATATAGTTTATATGTTTGGTAAAGTTTATATGTTTAATACACTACCACATTTGCAATTTTTAAAACTTGATAGGAAAAACAGCATAGTACACATTGCAAAAGTAAAGGTTAATGAATTTGAACACCCAGGAAGAAATCCAAAATGAAACACATGTAGAAAAAAGACTGAAAAAAGAACCTTAATGAGCTCCAGTGGCACCCCCAAAGGGGAGGAAAAGGGAAGGGAGTATGATGAAAAAATTGTTGGAAGAAATAATGACAAAAATTTCCAAATATGATCAAAATTACTAAATCTTAAATTGAAGAAGCTCAATGAAACCAAAGCCCAAGAAACAAGAAGTAAAGTTAGCCAAGATATAGCAAAATAAAGCTATCTAAAACAAGCCATAAAATCATATAATCAATGAGAATGACAAAAATTTTAAAATGGGACTGACTCCTTGGTGCAATCAATGCAAGTCAAAAGTCAGTGAAGCAACATTTTTGAAGTCATGAACACCACCAACAACAGCTATTGATATGTAATATTATACCCAGCACAAGTATCGCAAAAACAAAAGTGGGAAAGCATAGGAAAACTGACAGTTAATTAGCTGTAGACTTTCACTTCAGGAGCGTTAAAGGAAATCCTTGAAGCAGAAAGAAAGACGACAGATCATTAAAGCTATGAAACAGAATGAAGAACACCAAATATGGTAAACATGTGGCTGAACAGAAAACCATTTCTCCTTTTAAAAATCTTTAAAAGATAAGGGGCATTTACAGTAAAAATCATAATGGTATTATGAGGCTTACAATGCACGAAGAATGATAAAACATTAGACATGATAAAACCAAGGATAGTGGCTACTTGTGTGGGAAGGTGGGTGACAGGGTGATAATCAGACTGCGGAACCTTGGGTAAGGTTGGCAGAGTACAAATTCTTTATTTTGGTGTTGTAATAATTCATGTTAATCTATACACATACTTTGTTTTCTGTACAAAAGTTTTATTTTATAACAAAAGTTTTAAGAAGCAATTAAAAAGTGAAGTATTCCCTTTTTGTGAACTCTAGGGGCAAGAGTAGGAAAAAAGATATATAAAACAGCAGTAGCTATTTCATGAGTACTGAGAGTAAAGCTGACAAACTTTCTATTTTTTTCCCAAAATACTTTCCTATAAATATTATTTACTTTTATAGTCAGGAGAAAAAGGTAAAAGCAAATGTTTTGTATTGACATTAGCCACAAATTGCATCTGTGTTCTTTGGGAACAAAATTCATATCTTTGGGCTCATTTCACTATCTTACTTCTTTGCTTTGATTAATCAGCCCTGCCTGTTCCTGTCTGAATTGCTTTGTGTATGTGCTAACAGCAAGAATGTAGTAAATGGAAGGGTTCAAAAATAAAGTCACAACCAAATTAGAGGCAGCTAAAATTATGTTTTTAAAGAACTTCTTGCTCTAATTAATAATAATTTTGGCTGAGAGCTTGGAAGTAAGGAGTAGTGATCCCAAAGCCAAAGTTGGCCATCTGCTACCCTGGGATTTCATTGGGAGACTCTGGCATGGTTCAGTGGATTTTGTGGTTGTTTTGTTAAGCAAGGAGACTGAGACATTGCATTTACGATGCTGTAGAAGATCCCTGAGTTGTAATATTTTAAACAGAAAAACGGAGTGCCTCTAAATTTCATTTGACAGAAACCTTATACCTGCATTAGCTGTACCCAAAACCAAGCACATACCTAAATGAAGACTGTCACAAGCCTTTAACATCATCAGAAGACAGGATCCCAAGGGAAGGGAAGTCAGCACAAGGAAAATACCAGGTTTGATTAGAAATTGGAGGACCTGGTAAAGACACAGCCTACTACAAAAATTAATTGCTCACAGAGCAAGCTGGGATGTAAAAAAAAAAAAAAATACACTGTCAACATCTGTTGTTTCCAAATGACTAGGATTGAGTCAAGTAAGATTAGTCATATAGAAAAACCCTCTTGCATTTCCCAAGAAACACCTAACGCATCCTAAAGATTAACAACAGAATTGTAACGCACTTCAAATGAGAATGAACCCTTGTCTGATTGTTGATTTAGAAAAATATTAACAATCAGAAAAGGAGTTTAGCCTGTCAGTCGCTCTCATTAGATATAATGCAGGATTTCTTTCATGATGATGAAATTCAAATTTAGGATTTTACCTTTGAGAAACAGTATTTTAAATACTTCCAGAAGAAGCCTTGGCAAGTATCAATTGAACTGAATCAGAAATACCGACAGGCATTTTCAGGATATTTAAATGCAAGCTAAAAGTTATCTGGACACTCATTCTGCTTGAACAATAGAAACATGTACAGATGAAGATAACAGTTCATTCTTTTATAAAATTTTCTGATTGTTAATATTTTTCTAAATTATAAAATTTGTCTTTAGACAATGCAATGGGTAAACATTTGTATCTCTGGGTTATGTATTATAATGTCCCCAACATAATTTTTATTACAAACGACCATATGGGTTAGCAGAGCAGACATGCACATCATTGCAGCACCTTGTGGTAACATATGCAGGCCCTTAAGCCAGTGCACAGATGTGTAATGTGGAACTGGAAGCATTTCCTAGACGCCAGACCACTGGCAATAATCCTTTACGGCCCGAGTCCCCAGGGGCACATTGAAAGCAGGATTCCTAGAGGCTGCATTTGGAATGAAATAACACTTTGGAGTCCAGCAGGCGGTCCTGCTGTTCAGCACTGGCAGGTTCTGAGCCACTGGCTCCTCAACTCAGTGAGCAGCAGCTGCCGTAGCCATTCTGCAGGGTCATCTTTTTTGAAAGTTCTTAAAGATCTTCCCTGTGAACATCACCCCTGGTTCTCAGCAAAGTTGTCTTCCCTCTCGTGTCATAGAGTTTGGGAGCAATCGATTTTATCACAACACAGAACAAAGTTCCTCATCTAATGAGCTGGGGAAAAGGAGCAACCAGAGAGGCCACAGAGTATGTTAGAAAGAAAAGAAAACTGGGCCTCTTGGCAAAAGCTGACTTCAAAGACAGGCTGGGGTGACCTGTACTGAGAACTTATCAGTAAAAATAGTCAAGCTTCTGACAGCTACAAATATCCTACAAAATTCTAGGTAGTTCAATTTGACATGCTTCTTTGAAAAGGATTGTCTTAATCCATTTGGGATGCTGTAACAAAATGCCTTAGACTGGGTCATTTATAAATAATAAAAACTTACTGCTCATTGCTCTGGTGCCCTGGATGCCTAAAATCAAGGTGCCAGTCAATTCAATAGTGCCTCATAGATGTGCCTTGCTTTTCTTTTCTCTCTCTTTCTTTTTTCCTCTTTCTTTCTTTCTTTCTTTCTTTCTTTCTCTCTCTCTCTTCTTTCTTCCTTCCTTCCTTTACTTAGTGGTACTGGGACTTGAACCCAAGGTCCTCACATTGAGGTACAACAGCAGCTCTTTTTATTTTTTATTTTGAGACACAGTCCTGCTAAGTCGCCAAGTTGCTGAGGATGGACTCAACTTGCAAATCTCCTACCTCAGCCTCCTAGAGTGCTGAGATTATAGGCATGTGTCACCACGCCCAGATGAGATGTGTCTTCTTGATGCGCCCCTGTGCAGTGAAAGAGAAGACAAATTCCCCCCATGAGCCTCTTTTAAAAAGGTACCAGTCACCTCCTAAAGACTCCATCTCCCAATGATGCATTGAGGTCAGGATTCAATGTATGAATGGGGAAGGGTCAACATTCACATCACAGCAAACATCTTTTCGTGAAAATAAGCATGTGCAATTAAGACATTGGGCCATATTAACTCCTCCACAGAAAACACAACTGCAGGGCTTCTTATGTTTTATCACTCTGGAGTCAGTCTGACTTTCAATGTCATATGAATTGTATGATATAGCATATCTCATATATACCTACATGTACAGACATGTGCAGAGTCATCTGTGAAAGACACCAAAATTCAAGGATGCCCAAGTCCCTTACACAAAATGGCATGGTATTTGCATATAGATCCTGCACAGCCTCCCATACTCTTAATCTCTAAATTATTGCTAAGACTGAACACAACGAGAATGCTATGCTGATTGTTGTTAGGCTCTACAGTTTAGGGGAAAATGATAAGAAAACATCTCTATATATGTCCAGTACAGGCAACATTTCTCTCAAATATTTCCTACCCACGGTTGGTTGACCCCACAGGTGCAGAGGGCGAAGTGCATGTATGCCGATACACAAGCGTGTGTGTACACACACTGCACATGAGAAATGATGCTGAGATTACCTGCGGAAGTGCGACAGATAGGGAGGACCTTGGGATCTAGAGAGCACACTCCCTGAGGGCTGCCAGGCTGCATGATGCGGGACACCCATAGCAAGGTTAGAAGACGGGTTCTGTCTGAGGCTGTGAAGCAAACACTCTTGTTGGCAGCGATGTTCTCAGGGAATGCTGGAAGAGGAAAAGACGGTGCCCAGAACCTTTCAATGACTGAAAGGTAAATGCAAAAAGTTACTGTTTATCTCTAGTTCAGAGTGCTAGTGTCAGTGCTCACCTTTAGTTTTGAAGATGTAATAAGCTGTCATGTTATTCAGTAGGGAAAATAAAAATGTGACTGTGTAAAGACAAAAGTGACTGGGTTGGTGAGTGCCAGTGGATTGGGAAGGACCAGTCTCTGTGCCGGGTTCCCTCACCAAGCCATCACGGTGTGTGCACAGTCGCAGAGGACACTCAGCCCTGACCACTTCCTGTCCACAAAAGCCCCAAGATCTCTCTGTTCATCACAATAAACACCAACCCTTCACCCTTGGGTCAAAGCTCCATATTAGGGTCTCAACACCCTATTCCAAAAATACTTTCTTGAAAAGCTGCTCTCTGGGCACCTGATGGCCCACCAGGCTGGGACACTGATCACATCCCTAGTGGCTGACTTCCAGCCTCTACCTCCAGTCTTGCCTTGTGCCATCTCACCTGCTGAAATCCCACACAGCCTTTCACATTTAGCTCAAATGCCATCTTTAACTCCCAAGGGGGTGGGGAGGAGAAGGGTGAGGGATGAAATCCCAGGAGAAGCATTGTCACTTGGTAGGTTCAGCTTTGCAGGGCAGCAAGTGACATGGGGGCTTCAGTCTGAAAACAAATGTTATCGAGATTTCCCAGGATCATCACAGGTACTAACAAAGCATAAAACCTCAGCCAGTGAGGTCTAGAACAGAGGCTGGGGGTCATCTTCCCTGGCCACCACAGCAGGAATCCCACACTGGATGGGCACTTACACTGGATGGGCAATGGAGGACCTTACCTCTCCTCTGTGACTCAAGCTATGTCATGCCCAGAATATGAAACATTGCATTTGAAGGTGAAGGTAAGCTCTGCCTAAGGTCCAATTTGTGATTCTTATCTATCTGTTAAAATTTTTTCCTCTAAAAAATAAAATGAGACAGGCATGGTGGTGCATGCCTAGAATCCCAGGACTCAGGAGGCTGAGGCAGAGGATCACTGCAAGTTCAAGGCCAGCCTGGGCTATAAAGTGAATTTAAGGCCACTCCCAACTGCATCGTGAGACCTTGTCCCAAAAAGACAAAAAGTAAATAAATAGAATAAAATGAGGCACTTCATGAAAAAGTGAAGAAGAATAAACCATCATAGCAGTGTAACAGCAAAGCTTTAGAATCACCCTACACTTGGATGTAAATCCTGGTCTTAGGCAAGTTCCTCTGCAGGTCTCACTGGGCTCATCCATAAAGTGGGCCTAACCAGTTATCTACATAAAAGGTTGCTGTAAGGAGTATGTGAGTTACTATGCACAACCCAGGGTAGCATGTGGCAAACAGTAGGCACCTAGTAAGGGCTTAAATATTATGAGCATCAGTATTATGACTAACGTATTTTGCAGTCACTGACACATAGAAAATGTTTAATAAATAGTGGCTATTACAACACATGTAAAGTGGCACATTAAATAATGTTCACTAGAGGGTCTCATTTGAGATTCATTTTAAAGTAAATATTGAACATAATAATTATGAAAGTGCAATTAAGTATACTGCCTCCTCCTTATGAACCACTGTTATCGTTTAACAGGTAAAGAAACTAACCCTCAAAGAGATTCTATTACTTTCCCCAGGTCACACAGTGAAGGATTTAGGAGAAAATTGAGTCTTTATTCTCAAAACTCATTTTTCCTACAACACACTGGTAGATAAAATGAAATAAACTGGAAGGGGGCCAACAGTTCATCTACCCACCCAAGTGAGAGATGTGTTCTTCCTCCACTGCTGGTCATTTCTGAGCCCTTTATTTCCTTCATGTTAAAAAAGGAAAAAAGGAAATTTTATTTGACATTCAATAAATTTCCCTCCAGTTAAACGTGGCAGATTAAACACATACAATGGATTAGGTATAAATCTCTCCCACAGAAGAGGAGTATAAGAATGCCAAGGCTGACAAGGTGTTCTATAATGTTAGAGAACTATGTCCCTTCACCCATATTGCTCAGCCTTCCTGGGGTATAACCTCTTTTGCACTGTCAAGGTTGGCTTTGTCACCATGGTTATGTTCCAGGCAACAGGACAGAGAAGGAGAAGGCGTGCATCTTACCTGTAAAAGAATGATTGGGAGGAAGGAGTCTGGAAAGTACAATCTTTATTCTGGCTCTCCAGCTAAATTTGGAGAACTCTAATAAAGGAAAAAAAAACAATGAAAAGTTGATGACAATCAACTTTATTATCTATGTTTACTTCCAATCGCTCCCAAAATCCACTAAAACAATAGTAAAGATATTTAAACACATATGCCCCCAAGGGTAGAAATAGCTCAAGAAAGGATAACAGAGGAAAGACAGAAAAATGATAATAGAATACAGATAATTTCAGACATGTAAATATTTGATCTCCAGTGAATTTCTCAAAAAATTCCTGGAAAAAGATATGTCCCACTTGCTAGTCAGCTTTCCATGCCTGTAACCAAAAACCCTGAGATTATCAATTTAAAAAGAGAAAAGAGTTAGTTTGGCTCACAGTTTCAGAGGTTCCTATCTATGATTTGTTGGCTTTGTTGCTTTTAGAACTGTGGTAAGGCAGCACATCATGGCAGTGTATAGCAGAACAAAGCCACTTGCTCATGTCCTGGACACAAAACAATGAGTGTGGAAGAGACTAGAATCCCATAATCCCTTGCAAGGGCATGCCTCAGGGATGTCCCACTAGGTCCTACCTCTTCCGAACAGCACCAAAATTGCATCCAAGTCTTTAAAGCGTGCGTTTTGAGGAGACTTTCCTGATCCAATCTCATAACACCCATCAAAATGAGGAAATCCACCCAGAATCCCAGGATCTTGTACAAGAATTGGGGAAATTACCAAAAGTATGGAGAAAGTAAGTTCTAAAGAGAGGAAGATGAGGGAGAAGAGGTAGAGAAGAAAGAGGAAAGGAAGATGGTGAGAAAACAGAGAGAAGAGGAACAAAAGGAGCCGCAACTGATGGACTGACTACTTGCTTGATTTGCCCCACTGAGAGGTATTCTAGAACTCTGTGGTAAGTCTGGGGGATAAATGATGTTCAGGCATAAATCTTACACAAGTGACTTTCCACTGCAGCAAGCTGGTGGTTCATTGCTTGTCGATGGCAGGCTACTTGTTTGTTGGGATAATGACTCCACATCTGACAGAAGGCACACAGAGGAAGGTGGAGCCACTGTATAGGGCAGTAGGCTCAGTTTGTCCATCTTGCGAGACTTGTCCACTGGATGGGGGGCCTGAGAGGTGCCCTCTCTGTCTCTGACAGCATTACTTGAGAAATAAAGTGGAACAGTATCTGGGCATCTTCAGGGTATCAGGAGGAAAGTGGCGGTCCTATTATCCACAGAGCGGTAAGGCTGAGAGACAAGCCATGTTCAAAAGGGATTTCAGTGTCAGCTATGCCTGAGTTCAATTTTGACTTCTGCCCTGGGGGAATCTCCCTACATCTGGACATGGTGATCTTTGACTGTGCAGCCTGGGCAGGAAATCAGGGCCTTCACCAAGGTCTCACCCTGAGTTCTATACCTACTCTTCTGTCTGAGACCTCCCCTGAGGGAAGCTGAATTCGCCATCTCAGAATTGGCTCCAGGGGTGTTGACTATTCAGACTCCCCTAGAACCTTTCTACACCTGAGAGAGGCATAGGAGAAAACTATGTGCTCAGAAGGACACAGAAGAAACCAGTAACTCTGATTCCTTGAAAACAGCACTGGCAGCCTGAGGGACACACGGAAAGGATCCTTGACTGTCTACCTCTGTACATTTTGATTTCTGTACTATTTCCAAGCATTGTTTATATTTTTAAAAGTTTGAAAGACAAAAATAAAAAGCAAATAAACAGGGGGTGTTAAGGACACAGCTTGTCTTATTTTAAGAGTACTCCAGAGACGAGGGGTGCAACTCAGTGATAGAGTCACGCTGGGCAAGGCTCTGGGTTCAACTGCAGGCACTACAAAAAAAAAAATCCAAAATGTGAAAATTGATGTTAACTTAAGAAAGACATTCAAGCTGGAAGATTGATTCCAAGGGAAAAGGAGAATTTGAAGTTTGAGCCTAACCTGGGCAACTTAATGGCTTAGCAAGACTCTATCTCAAATTAAAAAATTAAAAAATGTCTGAGAGCCAGGCATGAATGTGCTCACAGATAATCCCAGCCCTCTGGGAGCCTGAGGCAAGAGGATCCTCCGTTCCAGCCCAGCCCGAGCTACTAAGCAACTTAACAAGACCTAATTTCAAAATAGAGTATGAAATAAGGGCTGAGGTTGTAGCTCAGTGCTCAGTGAAGCTCTGGCTTCAGCCCCTAGTATAGTACAAAGAAGAAAGAGAGGAGAGGAGAGGAGAGGAGAGGAGA